>JAREIK010002343.1:38569-127644 GCA_029783825.1 Sapria himalayana | reverse complement strand
AGAATATAGATAGACAGATAAATAGACTGATTGATATGTACATTTATAGATAGATATATAGATAGACAGATAGATTGTTAGATATATAGATAGATAGACATATTGTTATAAATATAGATAGATAGGTAGACAGATGGATACATAAACAAATTGATTAATATATAGAAAGATTGATATTTAGACAAATATATAGATAGTTTGATAGACGGATTGATTGCCACATAGATAGATAGATAGATTGATAGATATTTTGATAGATGGATTGATAGTTACATAGATAAATAGATTGATATATATATATTTATAGACACATTGATAGACAAATTGATTAACAAATATATAGAAAGATTCATAGACAGATTAATGACAAATAAATATTTAGATAGATAGATAGATAGACAGACAGATAGATATATACATAGATCGATAGATTAATTGACAAATATAGATAGATAGATAGACATATAGATATATACATAGATCGATAGATTAATAGACAAATATAGATAGACAGTGTCACATCCCACTTTATTTAGGATGTGACTGGCACTAGGGAATGAGTAGGCTTAAGGACATCCAAAACCCATAGCAAGCCTAAGTCCGATAATATCTACCAAAAATTCAGCATGACCTATTTTTTATAACAAAAGTCTAAATTATTATTCGCAATAATAATCTAAAATCTACTAACCATTAACTCAAAATCTCATATCATGATATCATCTCAAATAACATGACCAATAGACCTCCGTAGTCATCTCATTTCAAATCAGCAAGAATAAAATCATTTTTAACTCAGCATAATATCGACCTCCATGGTCATCTAATTTCAATTCAACAAAATAAAAATAATTTCTAATTCAAATCCTATTGACCTCCATGGTCTCCACTAACAAAAATGACCTCAACGGTCTCATCAAAAATATCAAATAAGATTTCATCAAAAGCAAAATTTATCCACTCAACTTTTCAAAATTTATCGATTTAACCAAATAATTAACACAATATCTAAGATAATTCACCTGGAGCCTTTAGAAACTTAGACACTTACTCACCAAATAAACAAAATAATAATTCATTACATGTTTCAAATAGAATACAATTGGTCAATAATGCTTGGATTTCCCTTTCTCTATCTACCTTGAAAAAGAGGAAGTCAACGGGAGTGAGATACTTAGTGAATAAAAATATATCACCATACTTGTGAGGCTGGGCACTCAAAGCTAGCTCACAAAGATGGTTTTGCTCAATCAATCAATCACCACACATAGGTTATGCAACAATAGCGATAATATGAACAAAAATATCAAATGAGATTTAGAGGTTTGAAACACAGAAATAAGGTTTACTATTCATGAATCCGTACATTCCAAACAAAGATCCATAGAATGGGCTAGGGTTCTACTCCTAGAGTTTTACTTATCTAGAAAGGTACTGGCTTTTCCGCACCAGAGGGTACCATGTGCACATAGCCTGATGACCTCCCCATTAGTTAGGCTTTCTATGATTCATACCATCAAATGACATTAACGACTACAAGTTATAGCTAACAGTACTCAGTATGAGACAAAAATGGCAATATCAAAGAATGTAGCTGATCATACTCATCGACTAATAATCAGAAGGACTGATTGATCATTTAGATACATATATAGATAGATAGATAGACAAATAGAGAGATAAATAAATAGTTAGTAGATAGATAGATAATATATTGTAGATATACAAGTAGACGGATAGACAATAGATAAAATGACAGATACATAAATAGATAGAGATATATAAGATAGATAGATATATAAATATATACACCCACATTGAATGATGATAGACATAAATATAGATAGAAAAAATATATAGATTGGTAGATAGATAGATAAACAAATAGACACATAAAAAGATATACAAATAGATAGATAGATAGTATATATATATATATATATATATATAAATAGACAGAGTGACAAATAGACATATATGTAGATAGATAGATAGACAGAAAGATATATATACAGATAAAAAGAAAATTATATAGTTAAATAGAAACATAGATATAAAAATATAAAGATATTCATATTAGAGAGATAAATTGATAAAAGGATTGAAACATAGATTGAGATATAGACAAATATACAGACAGACAATATATAGAATGAGAGATAGATTATATAGATAGAAGACAGATAGAAAGATAAAATCAAAATAGATTGATAGATAGACAAAAAGATCAATTTAAAAATAGACAAATACACAAATAAACAAATAGTTAGATAAATAGAAAGAAAGAAAGATAGATAAATAAAATATAGATTGATAGATAGACAGATATGGAGAAAGATAGATATATAGATATTTAGAAAGATAGATAGACAGATAGACATATAAATAGATAGATAGATAGACAGATAGACATATAAATAGATAGATAGATAGACAAACAGATAGATATATAGGCAGATAGAAGGATAGTCAAATAGATAAATAACATATATATATAGATAGATAGACATATATGTATATATACAAATTGAAAGATAGATAGATTTATAGACTGATAGATAGAAAGATAGTTAAATAGTGATATAGAAAGAATGATAATCATATACATATGGATGGATTGGCACATAAACATAGTGATATAGAAAGAATGATAGAAAGATAGTTAAATAGATAGTTAAATAGTGATATAGAAAGAATGATAATCATATACATAGAGATATAGATTGATAGAGCGATTTATAGACTGATAGATAAAGGATGGATAGGCACATAAACTTATAGACTGATAGACTAATATACATATGAAAAGACTGACAAATAGATAGATAGATAGATTGCCAAATAGATAGATAAATGATAGGCTTATAGATAGATAGATTAATTGATTAATAGATAAACCAAAAGATAGATATGACATATAGACAGACAAATAGATATATGATAGATAGATAGACAAAATGACAAATAGATAGATAGATAGATAAATTGATAGATAGATAATCCGTAGTCAGATAGTTAGATAAATAGATAGATAGACCTAATAGATAGATAGATAGAGATATAGATAGATAGACATAAGATAGACTAATAGGACAAATAGATAAATAGATATAGAAAGCCATATACAAAATAGATAGATAGATAGATAAATAGATAATAGATAAGATAAAAAAAAATAGATAGATGGATATATATATATATATATATATATATGTGTGTGGTGTGTGTGTGTGTGTGTGTGTTTTTTGTGAGAGTGTATGTTTTATAAATAGATTGATTGAATGACTAAGAGATAGATAGAAAGATATATAGTTTGATAGTTACAAGATAGAGAGATATGCAAATAGTCATAGAAAAATAGACACATAAATATAGAAAAATAGGCAAATAGATAGATAAACATATAAACTAATACTTAGATAGATAGATAGATTTTAAAATATACATAAAGATAGATAGAAAAATAGTTAAATAGACAAATAGATAGATAGAATTTATACACATAGACTGCATAAATAGATAATCAGATAGATAGATAGATAAATTGAAAGATAAAAAGATTGATAGATAAACAAATAGAAATATACACAGATAGACTAATTACATATAGACATATAAACATATAGATAGATAGACTAATTACATAAAGACATAAAATATATAGACATATAGATAGAGATATAAACATATATTTAGATAGATAGATTGACATATAGATCTATATACATATAAAAAGATAGGTAGATAGATAGATAGCCATATATTAGATATATAGATAGATAGATAGACATAAAGATAAAATATATATAGATATAGCCATAAATTTACACAAAGACACATAGATACATAGACACATTGACAAATAGACAGATAGATAGATATACAGAAAGATGGATAGATAGATAGACAGATAGCATGTAGATTGATAGAAATATATTCAAATAGATAGATAGATAGATAAATATATATATATATATATATATATAGATATATTGGTATACAAGTAGTCAGTTAGACAAATAGATAGAAAGATAAATAGAAATACAGATACAAAGATTGACAAATAGGCTGTTTGATAGATAGTTAGATTGATAGATAAACATACACATCGATAGAAAGAGATAAATAGATAGGCATATAGTCAAATAGATTGTTATATAGGCAAATAGAAAAATAGATATATCAATAGAGAAATAGATAAATAGGCCAATATATAGATAGAAACTTAGATAGATAGATAGATATATAGAAAATTAAATAGATATATATATATATATATATATATATATAAAGACAAATATATATAAGATAAACAAATATATAGATAGAATCATATATAGATATATAAATAAAAATAGATTGACAAGATGACAAATAGTTAGAGAGACAAATAGATAAAAAGATAAATAGACAAATAGATAGATAATATAGATATATATATATATATATATATAATTAGATAGGCTGTTAGGTACATAAATAGATAGGTGTATAGACAAATAGGTAGATAGATAGTTTAAAAGATTAATAGTTTGATAAATAGGAATATTGATAGATAGATAGATTGATTGAAAGATAGACCTATAGATAGATAAAGAGATAGAAGATAAATAGATAAAAATTTAAGCAAATAGATAGATAGAAACACAGATAGATGGATATACACATTGACTTATAGACTGATAGATTAATAGATAAGTAGAAAGATTGATAGATTCACAAATTCATAGATTGATAGATTTATAGATTGATAGAGAAATAAATAGACAAATAGATAGATAGACAAATAGATAAATAAATAATTAGACAAATAAACCAATAGATAAATAGAGAGATAAATAGATCGACCAAAATATAGATAGATAAATAGACATATAGATATATAGATAGATAGACTTATAGACAAAAAAATAGTTAGACAGATAGACAAATAGATTAATTAAAATATAGATAAATAGAAAGATAAATAGATAGATACATAGACTGATTGATAAACTAATAGATAGAAAGATAGTTAAATAGATAGATAGATAGGACATATAAATAGATATACAGACAGATAAATGGATAGACACATAAACTTATTGACTTATAAACTAATAAACATATAGATAGATAGATAAATATATAGATAGAAAGATTGATAGATTGATAGATAGGTAGATAGACAAATAGATAGATATATAGATTGATTGACATATAGGCAAATAGACAGATAGACAAATAGATAACAGACAGATAGACAAATAGATAGATAGAAAGATAAATAAACAAATACCTATAAAGAAATATAGATAGATAGATAAATAGACAAAAGTCAGATTGATACTTAGAGAGTTACAAATATAGATAAATAGATAGATAGATAGACATATAGACAAATAAAAAGATAGATATATTGACAGATAAATAGATAGGCAGATAGATATATAATATTATAGACTTATAGACTCATATATGAATAGGGAGATAATGAATTAGATAGATAGACATATCGACATATACATAGAAAGATAGATAGACATATATATAAAAAAATATTGATAGATAGATTATTAGACAAAAATACAATTAGACAGTTATATAGATTTATAGATGAATAGATAGACACAAAAAATATAAACACATATAAAGATAGATAAACAGTTATACAAATAGACATATAGATAGATAGACAGATAGACACAATCTGATAGACAAATAGATAGGCAGATAAATAGATAGAAAATTATACAAATATATAGAAAAATAAATAGACATATAAATATATAGATAGACATAAAAATAGATAGATAGACACATAGACTAATAGACTAATAGACTAAAAGATAGATTGACACATACATTGATAGACTAAAAGGTAGATAAAAAGATTGAGAGATAGACAAATAGATAGATATGTACTCAGCCAAATATATAAAAAGATAGAAAGCATAGATTGGTAGATAGAACGTTAGAAAGATAGATATAGATAATAAATACATAGATAGATAGATAGATAACATATAGAAAGATGGACAAATAGATACATATGATATATAGATAGATAGTTAAAAAGATAGATAAATTTATAAATAAAAAAATAGATAGATTGATAGATTGATAGAAATATAGGAAAATAGACTGATAGCTAAATCGATAGACAAATAATGCAGATAGACATTTAGATAGATAAATAGATAGATTCATTGAATGGCAGATAGATAGATAAATAGTATTGCATAAAGATAGATTAAATGATAGAGAGATAGATAAAAAGATAGATATATAGTTAGAGTTATAGAATGACTAATAGACAAATAGAAAAATTGAATAGATAGAGAGATAGATAGACATTTATATAGATAGATTGAAATATAGTTAGATAGATATATAGATAAATAGATAAAAAGATAAACAGAAATACACATAGAAAGATATATAGACATTTTTATAGATAGACATAAAGATAGATAAATAGAAAAATGGATAATCAAATATATAGATAAATATTTAGACAGACAGATATTTAGATAGATAGATAAATATATAAATAGTTAGACAGATAAGAAGATAAATAAATACACTGAATGATAGAGATACATATAGAAAGATTGCTAGATATATATAGATAGATAGATAGACAGATAGATATATACATAGATAGATAGATAGAAAGATATATATACAGTTAGAGTTATAGAATGACTAATACACAAAAATACAAATTGATATATATATATATATATAGATAGATAGATAGACATATATATTGAAAGATTGAAATATAGTTTGATAGATAGAAAGAAATATAGATAAAGTGATAAATAGAAATACACATAGAAAGATAGATAGATAGACATATAGAAAGATAGATAGACATCTTTCTTTATATATGTCAATCTATATAACTATCTATTTCTCTATATGTCTATATGTCTACTTATCAATATATGTAACTATCTATCTGTCTATCTATTTAATTATTTAACTATTTTTGTGTCAATATGTCTACCAATAAATCGATCGATCGATATATATATATATCCATCTATCAATATGTATATATATCAATTTGTATGTCTATCTGTCTTTCTGTCTATCTGTCTTTCTATCTATTTATCTAATTATATGTCTAACTAACTATCTATCTATCCATCTGTCCATCTATCTATGTATTTGTCTATCTGTCTATCTATCTCTTAGTCTATTTATTTATCTATCAATCTATCTATATATTTGTTGATCTATCTTTATGTCAAAATGTCCATCTTTTTATTTACCTATCTTTCTATTAGTCTACAATCTATAAGTGTATGTGTCTATTCATCTATATGTCTATTTATATATATATATAAATGTCTATCTATATATTTGTTTAACTATCTATATGTCTATCTCTTTATCTATATATTTATCTATTTGTCTATCGATCTAACTATCTATCTATCAGTCTATATGTCTATCTCTCGAGCTATCTATTAGTTTTTCAATTTATCTATTTATCTGTTTATCTGTCTATTTGTATGTTTGTCTATTTGTCTATCTATTTATCTGTCTAGCTATTTATATATCTATCTATCTATCAATCTCTTTGTTTATCTGTCTATATTACTATTTCTTTATTTTTTTTATTTATCTAAATGTCTATATGTGTATATATGTATCTATGTTACTATATAACTATCTATCTTTCTATCTATCTGTCTAACTATCTAACTATCTTTCTTTATATCTTTCTATCTAGTCTGTCAATCTGTCTATTTGTTAAACAATCTAACTACATTATAGTTTTTCTTTCGATTTGTTTATCTGTCTATCTATCTATCTGTGTATCTATTTGTCTATTTATCGAATTTGTCTATCTATCTTTGTGTCTATGTATCTATGTGTCTATATATTTATATGTATCTCTATATATATATGACTATCTTTCTATCTAGCTATCTATCTATCTATCTATCTGTCGATCTGTCTGCCTATTTATATGTTTATATATTTATCAGTCTATCTATCTATCTATCTATATGTCTATCTTTTAATATGTCTTTTTACCTATCTATCTATCTATTTATCTAACTATCTAACTATCTTACTATCTTACTATCTAACTATCTTTCTATCTATCTACCTGTCTATCTATCTAGCTATCTATCTGTATAACTATCTAAATTTCTTTTAATCTATCAGTCTATTTATCTATTTGTCTATCAAACTATTTATCTAACTATCTTTGTGCTTATCTATCTATCTATCTGCCTATCTATCTATCTATCTATCTATTTATCTATCTTTTATCTTTCTATCTATCTATCTAACTCTCTAACTATCTATCTAACTATCTATAATCTATGTATCTACCTACCTACCTACCTATTTATCTATCTATCTATCTTTCTTTCTAACTATTTAACTTTCTTTTAGTTTCTTAGTCTATTAGTCTATGTCTCTATTTGTATATCTAACTATTTGTCTATCTCTTTTTATTCTTTTCTATCTATATATCTATCTATCTATCTTCTTATCTATCTTTCTATCTATCTTTTTATTTGTCTATATATCGATCTATCTATCTATAAATCTATTTATTTGATTATCTATCAATTAATCAATCTATTTGTCTATATGTCTTTCTATCTCTCTCTCTATCTTTCTATTTTTGATCTGTCTATGTACATATCTCTCTATCTTCTATCAATATATATATTATTTATTTATCTTTCTATATGGTTATTTATCTATCTATCTATAATTCTATCTATATATCTATATATCTTGATATCTTTCTTTCTTTGTGTCTATCTACATTTATATCTATATATCTATCAATCTATATACATATATATCTATCTTTCTTTCTATATGTCTCTGTGTATATCTATTTATTTGTCGATCTGGCTTTCTATATATGTGCCTATATGTATATCTATCTGTGCATATATCTATTTATCTCTCTATTTGTAGATATATTTATCTATCACTATATATTTATCTATGTATATATTTCTTATTGTGCTTTCTATGCTTGCTACACACTCTCCCATAATCACGATGTTTCTTTTCTTCCTCTCCAACAGTCTGTAAAACCCTCATGATATCTTCGTTCTTTGTTAGTGTTTCTAATGGCTAGCTTAAGTCCTTCCCCCAATACTTCAATTGACTGAAGAAAGAAATGGAAGAGAAAATTTGCTGCTGGTGAGAGGTTTTATAGCTTATTTCAGGTATGAATTCTTAAGAACTGAAGTGAAATTTGCTAGCGGCAGCCATGGTGGTGGATATACTTTTTGAACAAATATCCACAGATATGGCTCGCTCTACCTTTTTTTTCACTATGTTGGATACCACACACACTCTCATTATTCCCAATACTTGCATTATAAAATTTTTTAAATTTAATAGGTGGCATTCACAATGCCGACATTTGATTATTAAAATTCAATAGCATTGCAATGACCATCATTCACGACAACTCAAAATGTCATGCTATTTCCAGATGCATTAGTTTGGTAATATTTTTCAAACTAGCATTATATTTTGGATTTTTTATTTAAAACATATTATTTCCATACAAAACTCGTTATAAATGCCAAACAAAAAGGAAATGAAAGCTGAAATGACAACAGGCTGCATAGTATTGAATTTTTTACACTTGTAGGTTCATATAAGAATCTACCGAAGCAAGGAAACCTGAAAGAAACAAAATAAAAAATTGAGAAAAAAAATGCAATGAACAGGAAAAGAACACAAGGTAGCTCACCTTTGTATTCCATTCCCCACTTGAGTTTTACAAAGATTGTCTTCCCAATCAAGTTGTTAAGAAAAGGCTTGGGATTAATGGGGATGGTCTGTAATATTCAGCAATAAAAAAACAAATGAACGGTGCTATCATGCACGTATGCATCAGATATTTTTATGCATTTACTTAAAATTGCATATGCATGTATATATGCAATATACATGCATACAACATGAATATAGTATAGCTATATGCATCCAAGCACACAAGCACACACGCACACACACGCACACACACTATTTTCCTATCTTTTCATATTTCTTTATCTTGTTCATATATTGTACCTTTCTAATTCAACTGAACCATTGATGCATCGAAATGATCATTGCCAAAAATCAATTTTTTTTTCTAATCTACATATCCTACATGATCTAAAAATTATTATTAAGTTTTTTTGCTTGTGAAAACATTAAGTCTACTTTTTTTATTAAAAATAAATGACCATTTGAAAGAATATTTGATGGTTCTGAGAATCAATAGTTAATCTTGCTTCGATGCATGAGATATTAAAAGCTAGTATTAATAGCATTTACGAAAGCAAAAAATCTATGAATATCTTGGGTACACAAAAAATTATAATAAATCAAGAAAACTTGATTACTACTTCATACAATTTTTCTTTTAAACTCTAATTATCATCATCAACGAAATCTTATCTCAAT
This sequence comes from Sapria himalayana, assembly GCA_029783825.1. Lineage (NCBI taxonomy): Eukaryota > Viridiplantae > Streptophyta > Magnoliopsida > Malpighiales > Rafflesiaceae > Sapria > Sapria himalayana. The sequence continues at coordinate 117,207 of JAREIK010002343.1, read as the reverse complement.
ACTATTGTGAACAAATGTTACTCTAACCATAATAACATGAGTTCAATCAGCAAGAATATCAAATATACTTCATCAGGATGCTTGTCAAATCACATATCATGATGTTTGAGTAGATGTTTTAGCTGCACTCCGTTGCCATTATAATAGCCCATCCAGCTTCTCTGCACAACTTCACAGTTTCAATGCATGTAATTTGTCATTGATGTAATCTAGTTTGCCATGATAAGAATGGTTTATATCCAAGCAACCAAATCAAATTAAAAACAAAAATAACAAAAAATAAAACAAAAAAAAAAAAAAAAACAAAAAAAAACAAAAAAAAACAAAAAAAAACAAAAACTTTCATAGCTCGATGTTATGCCAAGCCTATTATGAGCTCACAGAGAAATCAATATTTCACCTCTTGCTTGTATTTGAGGTCTTAAAGCAATTGATATGGCTCATTAAACTCAGATTCAGCAACATCCACCCATATTGGTCACATATGACATTAATGTAGTTGGAATAGAGGCCTAAACCTTGTGAGCAATGATTTCAATAACACACAGTGAGAGTGTGATGGTTTTGATAACATATAGTGAGCGTGTGAAGATTTGCAAAGCACATAATGCATTGGTAATCATGGTAGCTAGTGCATAGTGGATGCACTCCTTCTAGGTGTTTACAGCTCTTTCCGACACACCCCCACATAATTTAGCATTCCTTGGGGTCGCTTTTGATACCATGTAAAACATTAAATCACACTACAAAAAATAAATATAACATACTTGATGGATAACCTCATACAAACAATGCCCTTATATAACATGTTATTTTATGGCAACTCATAGGATGGATAACCTCTATATCACTCTCAAAGTGTAACTGTGTGTGCCAGGCATGCCTCATTATGCAAGACATGCTAATTCTTCCTCCAAAAAGTTATCAATAGAACAATGTATCAATTGATAAAGTAGGGAACATGACACCCTAGCAAAACATAAGCAATATCACAAACATCGTTCTCATTAATAAGATAGTTATATATAGTATATATGTACATATAATACTACAATGTATATGTACATATACTGAGTATATATGTACATATATACTATAGTATATATACATATACACTATAGTATATATGGATGTCTTATAGATATAGAACAGTAGGTATAGATTTAGATATTGAACAATAGGTAAAGTATTATCCCATTTATACTTCACAAAAAATACACAAAACATAACTATCAACATTATTAAGTAATGCAAATATTATTTAAATTTTAGAAAATATATCTAAAAACTCTTAGTGGAAAACCTAGAAGACAAGCCACGAGCCAGGCTTGGCACATTAAAGTTCGCACCCTACCTCTCTGCAACATAAAATCTCTTCCGGTCTCATGGCCTATAAGGGGGTTGCTCTGCCCCACTACCCCCCTCCACACCATGCTCCCATGCAGCTTTCTTAGAACATTTTTTCCCCTCTTTGTGTCCTTGCACCAAAGATTTTGATTGCTTAGCTTCTTTGTATTAGTCCATCAACCCTGTAGCTTCTACTGACATATGGTTTCTCTCTTAGTTCAAAGCAAGGACAGTTACTTCATTGTATGCATCAACATAATTGTAGAACAATTCAATATGCACTCCATAAAAACAATATGCACTCCATAAAAACAATACACATTAAAAGAAAAAAAAGAGGAATAAAACTTCAAAAATTAGATGTTTTGTCTTCCAAATATTAAAAAAAAGCAAATGGCTAAAAAATTTGCAAACTTCATATAGCAAGGCATCTTGACTCATCTTCCTCCCAGCTATTCTCGCTCCTCTTCTTTTCATGCTCATCAGTTGGAGATAGATCGATGTGCTAATTGTGTAGCATGTGAATTGGCACCCACCACAACCCCATCGATAGCATTGCTGAGACTTACCTGTGCAAGTGCAGTCTGGTATGGAAATGCCAGAGATATCTATGTCATTGCTTTTGATGACCACATCCAAGAATTTCTTTGGAGCTTTCAAATATGGAACAGGAATGGATTTTGGATCCTTTGGCTTCCTCAGTTTTTTTGGTTTTGATTTTCTTGGCTAATCCCCACTTTTCTTTCTCTTTGATTGGCTACCTTGTACATCAGGGCTTGGTTGATCGATCTTACAAATCCTTTCATCTTTCAAAGAATCATGTTGGTGTAGAATCTACAATGGTTGAGCTCCCAAAGTTTCTATGAGAATAGGATAAAAATTATTTGGTGGTAACATGTTCAAAGACTTATCTCTCTAGTTCATCCAGTCATCTCTCATGTTTTGTAGTACAAAAGAAGTGTTGGAGATAACGCATTCGCAAAGATGGAATGGATTGTTAGCATTAATGATAAAGTTGTTAAGATCACGTCCCGATAAGAAAGGCTTTGTATCATGGTCTTCCATTCTAGATATCAGTTACAAACCAAGATGCCCCTTTAAAGATGGCTTGTAATAGCCCAAGTTCCTTATGTTCAGTTAGTTGTCATCCATGAAACTACAAACAAGCAAGAGAAGGAGAACAAACAGAATGAACATATTTAATTGAATTTCATTAGCAATCATTATGGCAATTAATAATTCAACAGTTTAATTCTATCGATGAATAATAAAAAGTAGATGCAAACCTGATCAACAACAAAGCAAATCTGCATGAAATAAGAGTGTCAATAACAAACCTGAAAACACACTGTTTAATATATTTAATATAAATTGAAGTGATAATGATAATTTAATAAAAATATTTGTTATAAAATAGCTAATAAAGAGAGCAAATATTAATGCTGAAGTCTTTTCCAGCTTAACTAGATTGATGACCACAAAAACTTCAACAAATATCTAAAAGATGGCTAGCAATGCTATTTTAGAGTGAGAGACAGAAGGCAAAAATAAAATATTTCCAAATACATGAATATAATAGAAGCTTAACCTCTTTTTGATCTAGTAGAGATCGAAAAAGATAGAACCCATCCATAGGAAGTACCATAGCAATGTCTGATGGCTTCAATCAGAATGAGGCTGCATCTGCATGAGACAAAAATTTATTCGTGTGTCTCACAACTTTAGTAGCTAACGTGCTCTTCCCAGCACTAAGAGGATCAGCCAAGCCTTTTGTTGGATCAAGTGGTAATCAAAAAAGTTTAATCTTATCATTTGAAAAATATCATATGTTAATCCAATATTAAATCAGTTGGAAAACTCCAAATTAAAATTTTGATGTATTATGTTCGTAGTTATTAATTGATTCAATACATTGCTAAAATTTGATTGGTAAAATATTTTTTTTAGTAATAATAGTTAAACACTTAGTTATATATAGTCATCATACACTATTATACATATAGTTAAAAATATAATTATATATAATTATACATAGTAATATATAATTATATATATAGTTTTAAAAAGTTATATATAGTTATATGTTGTCATCCATTTATTTATAAAAATAGTTAGAATTGTAAAACATATAGTTATATATAGTTTTAAATATATTAATTATGCATATAATTATATATAAAAGTTTTATAGTTGTACATATAATAAAATACAAATACATATAGTTTATGTTATTATACATATAGTATATATAGTTATAAATAGTTATTTATAGTTAAACTTATAGTTTTATATAATTATATATATTCATACAAGTAGTTATAAGTAGTTATACATAAATATATACAATGTTATAAACAAATATATAGATTTACATATATGTATACATATATGTATACATAGTTACAAATATAGTTATATTTAATTATATTGAGTTTTATATAGTTATACAAATAGTTATAAATAGTTATACACATATAGTTAAACATTATGTTGTATGTTGTTTTACATGTAATTATAAATATAGTTACATGTGGTTATACATATAGTTATACTTTTATTTATATGTGTAGGTATATATATTTTTTCATATAATTTTATATATTTATACATATAGTTAAGTATAGGATATAGATATAGTTAAATACATTTTTATATACTAATATATAAAAATGTATATTCAATATATATTGTAAATTATTTATTTAAATATAGTTATGTATAATATTTTTATGGTTATACATATAGTAAAAGACAATTATTTATAGTTATATGTTCTAATACCTCTAGTATGTTTAGTTATAAATAGAGTTATATATAATTTTATTTAATTATACATATAGTTATAACTATGTATGTAGTTAAAGATATAGTTATATATAATATTTTTATAGTTATACATATAGTAAAATACAATTTTATATAGTTATATATTATTATACATATATTATATTTTGTTAGAAATATAGTTATATAGAATTATACATATAGTTGTAAATTATTATATAGTTAAAAAAATAGTTTTATATAATTATAAAAATAGTTTATATAGTTACAAATATAGTTAAATATAGTTATAAAGAGTTTTATATAGTTATACAAATATTTATAAATAGTTATACATATATAGTTAACCATATAATTATATATATGTTGTTATATGCTTTAATTATAATTATAGTTACATGTGTGATTGTACACATAGTTATACATTTTTATTAATTTTTTTTGCAACAATATTAATGACACAATTGGTTTCTTTTCAAATATGAACCATCAAAATTAAACAAACAATCAAAAAAATTGTATATTACAAGTCCTTTTATCCAATGGTTACCTAGATTTAATTCCATTCCAAAAAACATCAATATATTAAATTATTTAGAAAGATTCTTATACATCTTCATATTTAACATGTATTTTGTATGTTCAGTACACATAAGAAATGCTTATTATATAAGAGTGATATAATAGACTTTGAACTATATATTATATATCGAGCTTTGTAAATATTATTGTGATTTTATTTGTTATCTGATAGAGTTATGGTTTTATTTAATTTGATTTAACACAAGAATTTTAAAAAAGAATGCCTATTTTTAAAATAATTATGTATTAATCCATAAATAACAAAAAAAAAATCTACTTCTTATTTCCCTTTTGATTGAAATAAGACCAATGATGTTTGGATTGGTTTTTTGTAGTACAGAAATTCAAAATACACATTATGTTTGATCCATTTCTTGAAAACAATTTAAACAAATATAGGATTGTTTTTAGTTGATAGAGACTAATATATTTTGTTATTCAATATATTTAATATAAAATTGAAGTGATAGTGATAATTTAATAAAAAATATTTGTTAGAAAATAGCTTATAAGAGAGCACATATTAATGTTGCGATCTTTTTCATATGTCAAGAAAAAAAAATATCAAGCAATCCACCATATGCAGTTGGGTTTAATTTCATTATCAAATAATGAATGTCATTATCTAATGTAAATTATCTAAATAATGGTATATTATGTTTGTTTTCAATCACATATAATTTGTGAACGATAGATGATATACCATTCTAAAGGTTATGGAAAATATGTTTGCACACATGTTCAAGGACATTGTGGGTGATGTGTAATTGTGTTTAATTTGTTCATAAATTATTGAATGTTATTGTATTCATTTTTATTATGTGGAATATGATTAAAATATTTTTCATGCCACTGCATTTCACCATACATATAAATTTTATCAACTGAATCGCATATATTTTATTCTGGTTATATACATAACGTGTCAACATTTCAAGAAATTTTAAGAAGAAATGAATCTAAAAACAAGAGTGACGCTCTAAAAAATCTTGATATTGTTGATGATAGTGTAACAGCCATGCCAATTGCCTATCAAATTGAACATTGAAATGAGACCGAACAATATAATCCAAATGAGAATCAAAAATAAAAATCTACTAGAAAGAGTGATAATGTAGGAATAAGGTATTAAGGAAAAAATACAGAATCAATATAAAAAAAATCCCTAGACTACATGCAGAGAAGAAGCCCACTATGAAGCCATGTATGTGGTAGAGAAGGCTCCTCTACGTGCAGAAAAGAAGCTTCTAAAGGACTCGTCTACATCATCGATTGATAAGAAGAAGAAGAATATGAAAAAAACTCAAGACTAACAAGATTTACATCTTCAAAGTGTTGAAGCAGGTGCATCCAGACATGGGCATTTCTAGCAAGGCCATGGTGATCATGAATAGTTTTATCAATAATATTTTCGAGAAGCTGGCTTAGGAGGCATTGAAATTTTCTAGATACAACAAGCAGTTGAAGGTCACCTCGAGAGAGATCCATATAGTAGTTCACCTTGTTTTGCCCAGGGAATTGGCTAAGCATGCTGTTTCTGAAGGCACGAAAGCATCACCAATTTTACTAGCTCCTAGGTATTTGCCTAATGTCATCCCCAAGTGATATTTTCTATTTAGAAGTGGTACTTTTTTCGATTTTCTATTAGACACATGGTTGCTTCTGTCAACCTATTCTAGATTTCATCTAATTTAAAGTTGATTTGATGTACTTAATTGGTAAAAATTATCTTTGTTCAAAAAAAATTAATCCCAAGATTACCATAAATGACAATGATAAACCAACACAACCTATAGTTGAAAGATGATAAATATAAACCAACCTTAGAGCTTATACTCCTTCATGATGATGGCAGATGAAGATGATGGTGGATGAAGATGATGGCGAATGAAGATGATGGACAATAATGGTGGAGAATGATGGCGGAGAATGATGGCGGAGAATGATGAAGGATGGTGAATTTTCCCTACACCATTACTACAATCGAATGAGAGAACAAAGGATATGAGAGAAGTATAAGCTTCAATATACTCTCTTTCACACTTCTTCACCACTTCTAAGCCTCTAATATTGATATCCTTCTCGTCTCCCAAACCCAGGCTGTTTATAAACAACATTTGCATCCCTGCAAATAATTACGCAGTATCAGTTCAATTGCATTTAAAATTAGAATCCCTAACATCTGATAATTATATATAAATGCTACATTCAAAATACCAAGTTAAATAAATAATGAAGACATAGAGCTAATCAAATAATACATTTGTGATGAACATTCATCAGAACAATTTGATTCGTATCCACACTCGCAACAAGGTTAATATGAGTGAAGGCTATTGTGATAGCACTGATTTATCTTTATCATCCTCGGAGTTCAGCAAATCTAGCTTGATGCAAATTTCTTCGAGTCCTTAAACATCAAATTTTTTTCATGGGTATGCCATGACTATGACAATGCGTTGATGTCACACAACATCCTTGTTTCTCGAAGCCTAGCCATATGTTTCTGTGGACATTTGCGTCTTATGTTTGTGCATGCTGAATGAAATCGAATAAGTTTATTAAGTTTTATTAAGTTTATTAAGTTTTATTAGGTTTATTAAGTTGGAGACTTAGAGTCTTAGAGTTGTCTCAAACTATTAAGTTTATTAAGTTTTATTAGGTTTTAAAATTCCAATAATGTTTTAATTTTAAATTATCAAAACATTTAATATATAATAAAAATATATATAACAAAAAGACTCATCTTTTTTTTACAAAATAAATTTTCTTTAACAAGTTAATGTTAGTGTAGCAAGACACACACGAAAAACAAACACCTATCAATTTTTAATTATCAAATTAATTAAATAATAAATATATAAACAATTGCAAAAAATAGATGTTTGGCCTTCCAAATCAAAAAAACAAATCAAATAGCTACAAAATTTGTAAACTTAATATAGCAAGGCACATTTGAAAAGATTATTGGTCTTCAAGCCACTTTCCTAAAAATTTATAAATACTCTTGATGTTAAAAAATATATAAATATATATATTTTAAGTTTATAAATTTTTAAGAATTCATATTAATTTTTACGAAGATAATATTAATTTATTTTAAAAACATAAACTCATATTATTTGATAAAATTTATAAAATTTTAAAAATTATTGGATGCAAGATGATTATTAAGAAAAATTTATATTTTTTATATTTAATAAAGATGAAAATATTAAAAGCTAATAGTATAAATTTAACTCAATTATTTAGTTCTTATAAATTTCAATAAGGGTAAATATCTCTGTATTTATCTCTAAATACCAATTTTTTTTCATTTAAATATTACGAAAAATTAGAAATTTTTTTATAATTCAAAAATTTCAAATTTTTTACTAATTATTTTTTAAAAATTTTTTTAGGCGTAAAACTATTTTTTATACTTAAAATAATATTAATATTTACTATTTTTTTCGTTAATTATGATATTTTTGTAAATATATTATATTTTATCATACAATTAATTATTTAAAGTTTTTATTAGTAGAAATTTTAATGTATGTTCATTTATTTTGTAAAATATCTTTAAAAATTTTATTAATTAGAGAATTACTTATTTAATGTTATTGTAATATTTATTAATAGTTATTATAGTCTTTATTAATAGTTATTGTAGTTTGTATTAATATTACATTTTTTTGTATTTATATATTTTTTAAATTATTTATTTAAAATAACTTATTTTTATAATTATACGAGGAAAATGTGTTTTCAATGATCGCTCATTTATAGACCATGCCATACGTACCTTTAATATACAAACTTAAATAAAATAATAAAAAATTAATATAAAAAAAAATTAAATCATTAAAGATTAATGAAGAAAATTATCCTCACCCCCAAATATCTAGGGAAAACTCCCTAGCTAAATGGATATATTTTGTGAATAATAAAATTTATGGAATAATTGCTTGCAATAAAATATAAAAAAGTAAAAAAAATTTCGGATAATTATTTAGAGATGGATTTTGTCTCAATTTAATTAGTTAGGAAAATTCTGTAACTAAATTCCCGTGCTTTTCTTTGTGGGAAATTTATAAAAATATTACCGACGGATTGTTTACAATTAAATTTTTTCATAGCTAAAATTCATCGCTAAATTTCCCGCTTTTCTTTGCGTAGAAATCTATGAAAATATTAGCACCGGAATATTTTCAATCGAACATTTCCATCTCTAATCTATCACTAATCCATCGCAAACATTTTATTTAATGTAAAATCAAATATCCCTTGTTATTCCCTAGCCAATACCTCGCTAATTAGCTAGGAATTTTATCCCTAGCTAAATTTCCCTAGCTAAATTTACCTAGGTACATCAATATTTTTTTATAGTGATCTATATATATATATATATATATATATATATATATATATATCCATATCTATCTATATATCTTTCTATTTATCTATCTATATGCCTATATGTCTTTTTGTCTATATATCAATCTATTTTTTTAATCTATATGTCTATCTATCTTTCTGTATATATGTTTTATCTATCTAATTATCATTCTATATATCTACCTACCTACGTATCTATATGACTATACGTTTATATGACTATATGTCAATCTACCAATCAATCAATCATTCTATCTATCTATCTTTCTATTTATCTCTCTATCAATCTATCTATCTAAGTATATGTGTATCTATCTATTTTTCAATCTCTCAATCTTTCAATCATAAAGCTATCAATCTATGAATCTATCAATATGTTTATCTATCAATCAATTTGTTTATCCATCTAATTGTCTAACTTTCTAACTATTTATCTATCTATCTATCTGTATGTCTATCTATCTATATATAAGACATTCCATTTACAGGGCAATTCCCTAGCCCGAAATACAGAGAATTATCCTTATTTAAGATTAACTGTGACGGAAGCCGCTCTCTTTGTGATTCTTCATTATTATATAACAGTGAACAGCAGGTAGACTTTCCACACCAGCATGTATATTCATCTCAGCAGCGGGAGGACTCATGGCAGCAATAGAGTGCTCTCTACATGGGTATATGCACTGTGTAAATTTTTTTTCTCCCCTGGCAACAATAGACTTCGCATATGGCAGCAACAGACAGCAGCAGACTTTCCCCAGCTTCTTCTTTATTCTCCCATCATCCTAATTTTTGTTTAGGCAGGTTTTCCATGATATGTACTCCTTTATTTGATATTGTCTCTACATCTGTGTGGAGGCAGTTTTAGCAGCAGCACTGAAGGCTCTTTTCTTCAAGGCAGCAGCAGCAGCACTGGAGGCTATTTAGCAGCAGCAGCAACACTGGAGGTAGTTTTAGTCAGCATATGGGGTAGTGCTGCCCATGTGGTCGGGCCTCTATCTCTCCTCTTCCCCATGCGTCTGGCTCTTTTCTTCACAAGTTTCCAGCCGTCTTCCTTCCTCGTTTATACACTACCGATCCTGTAACAAAACCAAAGAGAAAACAAAAAAACGACCGTGCCTACCAGATCTTGACACCCTATTACCCTTATCCTTGATTAAACTTATAAAACATAAGACTAAAGCTCCACAGAATTGTCGATTTCTCCTCTTTAACATTCTGCAAGGAAAAGACAGAATACATATTGTCCTGCAAGAAAAGTCAAAGTACATCCTTTCTAAAAAGAATATTGAATTCTGCCGAAATGCAGAATTAGCACATATTTTGGATATGCAGAATTTCTAAATTACATACATATTATTATGACACCCTTACATTTTAGCTATGCACTATTCCGCCGAAATGTATAATTAACACATCCTACAATGGGATCTCCTTAATTTTAGCTATGCACTATTATACCGTTATATTTATACCATATTCTAAGATACTCATTTTTCTGCCGAAAAGCAGAGTTAATATGTATGTAATTGTGAGACAAAAATTCTCTGCAATGGTGAATTCCCACACAATCCAGCAGAAAGATGAGACTTTGTCATACCTTTGTGGTCTGTTTATTTGTTCTAATATAAGGAAAACCCATTTTATCTAAACATGCTATTCCCTTTAGTTTATTTGGCATGAATTTCTCATTCTATTCTATATCTCCTCTGTGGTGCCTATTTTAGATAGACTGTCCGCTAGATTATTAGCTTCTATATATATATGTATTATTGAGGCCTCCAGTTCGTCCAAAAGACTAAAAATTACTTCTAGATCCTCTTCATACCTCCATAATATTTTATTATTGATTACTATATCAACTAATAATTTTGAATCTACCTGAACTTCAATGTTTTTAATGTTTAGCTGCTTACATATCTCTAACCCTGATTTTAATGCTCTAATTTCTGATTCTAAAGCCAAGGAGGCTCTACTAGATCTGGTGAAAGCTCTCTGTATTGTCCCTGTATGATCTCTTATTACCCCGCCTCCTCCTGCTATTCTAGTGTCCCTACTAAAACTCCCATCCGTATTATGTGAGAGTTTACCAACCGTCGGAGCATTCCACTGTATACATTTAGCACATTGCTGTTTTAAAACTTTGTATGTGAGATCCCATTCTTTCTCAAGCTTCTTTTCTTGTTTCATTTCCTGTATAACTATCGGTTTTATTATTGATATATTACATATCTCCTTTCTAATATCTTTTATAATTTCTGTTAAATTCATCCTTATATTTTCAAATTTACTTTTGTTTTGAGATTTCCATATGCACCAAATAATTAGATGTGGCAGTTTCTGATTAAGCCATTTCCTGGTGGGGCTTTTCGTGTGTTCTTTTTCCCATTTTTTAACTTTATCTATTAATCCATCATCTATTTTACATATTCTTTTTTCCCCTTCCATCTCTCTCCATATTTCTGCTGCGATGGGTCCATTAGAAAGCAAATGATCAGTTGTTTCAACTGCTTGTGAACAGCATTCACATCTTGATGCCATGTTTATTCCTTTCTTTTGTATATTTCTATCTACCGGTATAGCATTCATTAAAGCCTTCCATGTGAAGGAGCGCATTTTTTGTGGGATGTTTTCTTGCCATACCCATTAAAATAGAGTTTGAGCCGGTTTTTTCATTCTGACCAAATCTTTTGCCGACTTGAGGGAAAAATTTCCTTGTGGTGTTAACGTCCATTTCCAGCCACTCTTCTTTAGTATAGAGTGTGAGTCTACTATCTCTTTTTGTTTTACCATTGACTTCCAGCTGTTCGAAGCTTTCTTAATGGTCTTATTCTTATTATCTAAATATCTTGCCCGCATATATTTAGCCCAAAGATTATCGCTTTCTTTAAGTCTCCACCAGCTTTTATAGTCCCAGGTAGCTACCAAGTCCTGAAGGCTCATCAAACCTAATCTTGCTTCCTCTTTCGGATAACAGATACTTTTCCAGTCCTTCCAGTGTAGTTTATTTCTGCCTTGTTTTTTACCCCATAAGAAGTTAGCCATTTCTGATTTAAGTTTTTTAATAAATTTTTTAGGGGGATGTATTACTGATAAAATGTGTGTTAGTGTGCTTTGTAATACATGTGAAAGCAGCTTAATCCTCCCCCCAAATCCCAGGAGCTCTTCTTTCCATCCTGCTATTTTCTTTCTTAGCTTGTCTTGAAGGTAAAATAGATATTCTTCCTTCAACCTCCCCTCATATATCGGACAACCTAAATACATTAATGCCCCTTTAATTTCTGCAAAACATGTAATATTTTTTATTTTATCTACTAACTTTAATTTTGCATTTTTAGCAAGCATGAACTGACATTTACTTTTATTAACCATTTGGCCTGTCTCTTTTATTAACCATTTACTTTTATCTACTATCTATCTAATTATCAAACTATTTAACTATCTATTGCTCTTTTAAAATATTTGTCTATCTGTCTATCTCTCTCTCTCTATCTATTTATGTGTCTATGTGTCTATCTATCTATCTATCAGTCTATCTGTCTATCTATCTTTCTATTTTTATATCTATTTATCTAGTTATGAATTTGTCTATTTTTCTATTTGTTTATGTGTCTATATGTGTATATGTCTATCTATCTATCTATCTATCTATCTATATATCTTTAGGCCTATGTGTCTGTTTGTCTGTGTCAATCTGTCTATCTACCTATCTTTCTGTCTATCGATCTATTTATCTATCCATCTTTCTCTATATCTTTATATATGTCTATCTATTTATTTCTATAACTATCTCTCTATTTATAAATCTATCTGTTAATCTATATATTTGCCTATATTTTTAATTATCTATTTATCTATGCATCTATCTATCTGTTTATATAACTATCTACTTATCTAACTATCTATCTATATAACTATTTGTCTATCTATGTATGTATGTATCTATCTATCTATATATCTACCTATATGCATATCTAACTTTCTATCTATCAATCTATCTATCTATTTATCTATCAATCTATCTATCTATTTATCTATCAATCTATCTATCAATCTATTTGTATCTCAATCTACCAATCTACCTATATGCCTATCTATCTATCTATCTATATAACTATTTGTCTATCTATGTATCTATCTATCTATATATCTATCTATATGCATATCTATCTTTCTATTGATCAATCTATCTATTTATCTATCAATCAATCTATCTATCTATCTATCTATTTGTATGTCAATCTACCTATCTACCTATCTGCTTATCTATCTATCTATCTATCTATCTATTTATAAATCTATATATCTTTCTATATGTGTATCTATATATCTATCTATCTGTCTATTTGTCTATCTATCTGTTTGTCTATCTTCCTATTTGTCTATCTATCTATCTGTCTATCTATTTATCTATCTATCTATCTATTTGTTAATCTGTCTATCTATCTATCAGTCTATCTATCTATCTATCCATTTGTCTTTTAGTCTACCAATCTATCAGCCTTTATATTTATGTGTCAATTTGTTTTTTAGTCTATCTTTCTATTAGTCCATGTGTCTATGTGTCTATCTATCTATCTCTTTCTCTCTGTCTATCTGTCTATCTATCTATCTATTTATCTATCTGTCTAATTGTATATCTAGTGAGCAAAGATCTATATTTTACTCAACTTTACATCAGTTTTGGCATGACACTTAAAATTAAGTTTTTTAGGTATGTAACTTTTACCAATTACATCTCATGCAATCCTTAGAATGGGATTTTGACATCATAGGTCTTGGCATGTTTAAATCCCATATAATGCCATTATGCCCAAAACCAATTTGATAACTTAATAAAGCTAAACCATTTTAACACATATGGGTAGTTCCATTACTCATCTTGTCTTATTATTGTCACCTAATGTAATACTTTTATAGAACCCACATTAATGTGATAAAACATTTGACAAGTGTGTAAAAATGGATGACCTATAAACTTTAAATTTTATGTGACGGATCTTGATTGATTTTAATGTTCAATTAATAGATCCCATCATATATCTAGTATCACATACTCATGTAACATCATACATACCATCTCATACATGCATATAATAAATATGTCACAATATGACCTTAATCTAGATTGATATCCACAAGCCAATATGAAGATCAATAGTCATTAATCCTAGGTAGTAATAAGTAGCTCCATGAAGTTGATTTGACCACCAACTTGCGCATAGGCACCTAGCTCCTCCATCATCATGGTTGAATTGCATGACTTCAAATATCTTGCATTGTCTCTATTGTTTTATTAGAACTATTAAAAAATTACAATAAAACAATAATGGCATGCAACCCATATTTAATATTACAACCCTTGAGAAAAAAAATAATAATACTCTACCAATCACATTGGTTAAAAATGCCTTACTATGCACCATGTGAAGCAACATAACATACAAAATATATAATATTATCATATAGCATAAACAATTTGCATTAAAAGAACTAAATTATAATAGTATTGAATTAAAAAACAATTAAATTTATAAGGTGTTACATAGAGCTATTATGGTGGTTCTTCTAGCCAGTTAGCGGATGGGGTCATGGAGAGCTCCCCTCGTGGGGTCAAGGGTAGTATCCCAGGAAAAAAAATTAAAATTTCCATTGATCTCATCAATAAATATTCATTGATCGTATAAATAAATTTTTATTAATCTCATCAAAAAATTCTCATTGATTTTATCAATAAATTTTTATTAATCTCACTAATAAATTTTTTATTAATCTTATCAATAAATTTAAAATAAGCAGAAAACCATCAAAATCACATAAAAATACTATTTTATGTAATCTCATTACATATAGGGCTTATTTTTGCACCACCAAAAATAATCACTGATAAATCAAAATTGATATATGAATTTAGTCCATGTATTAATCTGATTAAGACAAAGCTAGAATCATATATCATGTAATTAAACACTATAATGGCAATATCCCATTAGGATTCTCAATCATACTCACGAATAATTTTAGGGTTTGGATTCAATCAATTAATACCTTAACAAAACCTATTAAATATGTCAATCGAACAAACCATGATATCATATATATTTAAAAATGCAAATCTTGTCATAATCATATACATCACATACATACGATCAAATATGGCATTATCAATTTTTATGAAAATACAAGTTCCTCTGATACCACTATTGTGGTTTTCGGTAGAATATTTACTCTAATTGGAACATAAACGTAGTATAATTTATAATTTATAATTTTTATAATTTTTATAATTTTATAATTTTTATAATTTTATAATTTTTATAATTTTTATAATTTTTATAATTTTTATAATTTTTATAATTTTTATAATTTTTAAAACAGGAAGAAAGGGAAAAGAAATGTTACCTCTTGTAGATCGATCCATCAAGCCATCAAAGTGTGCGTCCTGGTTTATTCAGACCTTCAAAGGTATTTTCTTTTAGAAAAACTACCACCTGTGCAAGTATCCACACACGAACAAATGATGAATGATCTTGTTGAATGCTAGTTCAGATACGTCTTTTTAAAACGAAAATTTTTTTTACTAGTTTATAAAAGATGACTACTTACATAAAATATCACACACACACACACATATATATATATACAAGACTACTAGGGTTTTAGTAATAAATGAATTTAATTATATATTCAAAACTCTTTTAAATAATAACAACTTTAATTCAAAACCTTTAAAACTTCTTTTAAATGAATTTATTCATTAAAATTCAAGTTTAATGTAACAAATTAATTATTTATTTAAATCATGAATTTAACTCAAAATTTAATTCAAATTTATATAATAACTAATTGTTATTTGTGATTTAAAATAACCACATCATTTAAAATTAATACAAATAGTAAATACTATAGCCATTTTTATTCATTATTAATGTGCGACCCTATAGGTTCAATTAACATTGACAATAGGCCGAAATCATATTTTGATCCTACAAGTCATAAGATGCCTCTTACATGACATTATGACTACCCAAGTTAAAAAAAACTCATGATCTAAGATAACCGTAATATATCTATTGACATAATCTTTTTATCTCATGATATCTTGATAGAATATAAGGCATTGATAAAGTCAACCTTATATCGTTCTATCTTTGATTACGTAAAAACAAATTAGAATGACTAAATAAATGATATTGATCTCCATTAATTCAGTTGAGCATGGCCATGCTTTTCTCAATCTTAATTATTGAGGGTACCCAGAGATATCTATCTTATAATAAGAGGGACAAATTCCATCTAAATCACTCATATCTAACTACATAATTCTTATTATGTTCAAGTATAACCTTTATAGTCATCTGATTAAAATAACATTTGAATATATCAAAACACATTATGTCTATGTTAAGAACTATAGTGATCTCTAGTCAAGGAATTTAATAACATAATTATTCGAGATTAACTTATGACTTTGATCCATGTATTAATCTCAAGACGAGTCTGTCCAATATTTGTTCTCAACAAATAGATATAAATTTAATTTGTATCTCACACACATATTCATATCATGAATATAAATCAAACATTATACTAATCTTAATTAACTATTATTCCCATAACAATAACTGATTAGGAACATTTAGAATAATTAATAATATTATTCAACTAAATTATATTTAATAAACATGATAATTATCATAATAATTAATTCTCACAAATAGTCAAAATACCACATACATACGATAGGCCTAGAGCAATGTTCCTAAGATATTTGTCTATCAATTATCTATCTATGTAGCTATATAACTATCAATTTTCTATATATCTGTATAACTATCTATCCTTCAATTATCAAATTTTCTTTCTATCTATCTAACTATCAATTTATCTATCTGTGTAATTATATATCTATCTATCTGTCAATCAATTTATCTATATGTCTATCTATATATTTGTTTATCTCTCTATCTATCAATCTGCCAATCTATCTATCTATCAATTTATCTATCTATCCATATGTCTATCTATCTAAATATCTATCTATCTAAATATCTATCTATCTAAATATCTATCTATCTGTCTAACTATATAACTTTCTAACTATCTAAATATCTATCTACTTGTCTATCTATCTATCTATCTAACTATTTAAATATCTCACTATCTATTTATATATTAGTCTATCTGTCTATTTGTCTATTTATCTAGATATCTATCTGTCTATCTAGTTATTTTATCATTCTGCCTATGTGTCTCTATCTATATATTTATTTAGCAATCTATCTATCCATCAAGCTAACTATCTATATATTTAACTATCTACCTCAAAGCCTATATGAATATCTGTTTATCTATCTATTTTAAAATTTGTCTATCTATAAATCTGACTATCTATCTATCTATTTATTTTACTAACTATCAATCTATCTATCTATCTAAGTATATATCTATTTGTCCATCTATATATTAATTATTTTGTATTTTATTTATCTATATTTTTATCTATTTGTCTTTCTCTCTATATTCCTATCTACTTATCTATTTATCTGTATATTTGTCTATGTATATGTATATCTATCTATCTATATGTTTTATCTTTCTCTCTTTCTATATAACTATCTAATTATCTATGTGTCTATCTATCTATATCTATTTTTATCATTCTATTTGTCTATTTGTCTATTTTTCTATATGCATATCTATCTATCTACCTATCTATCTATTAATCTATTTATCTGGCTATGTGTCTTTGTGTCTATCTGTCTATTTGGCTATATTTATTTTTATCTATTTATTTATTTATCTACATATATGCCAATCTATCTATCAATAAATCTATTTATCTATGTCTATCTGTCTATTTGGTTATCTATCTATCTATCTATCTATATGTATATCTATTTATCTATCTATTTGTCTATGCATATATCTATTTATCTCTCGATTTGTCAATTTTTTTTCTATCAATATATATATTTATCATTTTATATATATCTATATGTCTAAATATCTATCTATCTATCTTTATATCAATATAACTATTTCTCTATTAGTTTATCTTTCTATATCTCTATATATATACATCTATCTATCTATATATCTTTCTATGTGTCTATAATCTATCTATCTATTTTTCTATCTATCTATCTATCTATTTTTCTATCAGTGAATATGTCTTTTTGTCTATTTATATATCTATCTCTCTATCTATCGATCTATCTATCTATCTGTTTATCTATCTACCTATCTATATATCTATCTATCTATTTATATATTTAGTAGTCTATTTATCAATCTATTTATCTGTCTATTAGTCTATCTATCTATCTGTCTATTTGTCTAATTTTTCTATCTGTCTATGTCTCTATTTATCTATCGATATCTATGTCTATATATCTATCTATTTAATTGTTATCTCTCTCTATCTATTAATCTATCAATCTATCAATATATCAATATGTTTATTTTTTCTTTCTATCTATCTATCTATATATCTATTTATCTATTTATCTATCAATTTATCAATATATCAATATATATATATATATATATATATATATATTTATCTATCTCAATATGTGTCTATTTGTCTATCTATCTATCTATCTATCTATGTGTCTATTTATCTACCTATCTATCTATATATCTATTTATAATTCTATCTGTGTCAATCAATCAATCTATATTTTTATTTATCTAATTATCTATATGTCTATATATATATATTAATCTAACTATATATTTATATGTTTGTCTATCTATATATTTGTTTATTTGTCTTGCCTATCTACCTATGTGTATAGCTATCTTTATATCTATATGTATATATGTCTTTCAATATATCTGTCCATCTGAATATCTTACAATCTTTCTTTTAGACTATCTATCTATATATCTATATCTCTATCTTTCTATTTATCTATCATTTTATTTCAAAAACAATCTATCTTTATATCTATCTTATTGTCTAACATTCTATTTTCTTATTAACCTACTAGCCTATCTCTATATCTATCTATTTGTCTAGCTATTTATCTATGTATCTATATATTTATCTTTCTATATGTATATCTCTCATTTTGTCTATTTATCTATCTGTATATCTATCAATTTATCTATCTATATATCTGTCTATATATTTATATGTATATATAGCTATTTGACTATTTGTCTATATGACATTCTATGTACCTATTTATCTTTCTATCAATCTACCTATCTATCTAACTATCTTTCTATCTATGTGTCTATCTATTTATATAACCATCTATCTATCTGTCTATATATATATATATATTTCTGTCAATCTGTGTATCCATCTATCTATCTATTAATCTGTCAATATATCTATCTATCTATGTATTTGTCTAACTATTTATCTATCTTTCTATCTATCAGTCTATTAAATTATTAATCTATATGTCTATCTATTTATATGTCTATATTTATATTTATAAATCTATCTTTCTATTTATTTGTTTATCTATCTATCTATCTATTTGTATATATGTCTAACTATTAATTTGTCTATCTATCTATCTTTCTATCTTTCTTTCTATATATCTATCTATCTGTCTACCAGTCTATATATTTATTTGCCTATTTGATTATCTGTCAATCTATCCTAACTTATATCTATCTTTTAGTTTATCAGTCTATAAGTCTATGTGTCTATTATAAATCAATCTATCTATCTTTCTATATGTTTAAATATCTATCTAACTATATATCTATATGTCTATCTATCTTTTTTTCAATCAATCAATCTATATATCTATATATCTTTCTACCTATCTATTTGTCTATATGTCTTTCAATATATCAATCATTTGTTTATCTATCAATCTATGTAATTATCTAACTATCTAATTCTCTATCTGTCTATTTATATAACCATCTAACTTTATTTCTATATATATGTATATCAGTCAATTTGTATATATATATAATTATATATCTATCTATCATTTTTCTGTCTATCTATCTATCTATAAGTCTATCTGCCTATTGACTATTATCTATCTATCTATTTATTTGTCTATCTATCAAATGGTTTATATATTTATCTTTTTATATATCAATATGTCTATCTATATATATATATATCTATCAATCTATATTTTTGTCTACTTAGCTACTTATTTATTTGTCTATTTGTCAATCTGACAATTTGTCTTCAACCTATCTATCTATCTCTTTATTTTTATAATAGTCTATAAGTCTATAAGTCTATGTGACTATCAATCTATCTGTCTATCTATCTTTTTGTTTGTCTATCAATCTATTTCTCTAACTATATATTTATCTATTTGTATATCAATATATCTGACAATCTGTCTTTTTGTATACATATCTATCTGCCTATATGGATATCTTTCTATTTGTCTATATGTCTATCTATGTATCTATGTATCTATCTATCAATTTATCTATTAATCTATCAATCTATCAATCAATCTACATATCTTTCTATCTGTTTAAATCACTAAGCGTCAAACAATATATTTGCCTATCTATATATTAATGTATTTGACTAACTATTCACCTTCTTTCTGTCTATTTATCTATCTATCTGTTTGCTAATTTGTCTATTTTATTTATCTATTTGTATAATGTCTATTTGTCTATCTATCTATCTATCAATCTATCTATTATCTATCTATCTATCTATTTATCTTTCTATATATCTATCTAACTATCTATTTGTCTATCAATCGATCTATCTATCTATCATACTATTTGTCTATCTATTTCTCTATAAATCTATCAATCTATCTATCGATCTATCTATAGATCTATCTACCTATCTCTCTATCTAACTTTTTTTCTTTGAGTCTATAAGTCTCTGTATCATTCCATCAATCTATTTATCTGTCTATAAATCTAAATATCTATCAAATTATTTGACTAACATTCTATTTATGTCTATCTATCTTTCTGTATATAGATCTATCTATCTTTCTTTCTTTCTATCTATCAATATTTGAATCTATTAAACTATTAATCTGTCTATCTCTCTATCTTTTTTTCTATCTAATTCACAAACTATCTAACTATCTGTTTATCTATATCTCTATCTATCTATCTATATAACTATTTGAAAGTCTATATCTATTTGTCTATATGTCTATTTATCTAACTATCTATCTATTTGTCTATATATATATATGACTATCTATATATCTAACTATATATTTGTATATCTATATATTTATTTATCTGTATATCTATTTATCTATATTTTTGTCTAACTATTTCTTATCAATCAATGAATCATTCAATCTTTCTATATATTTGAGTGTCTAGATCTTTATCTATCTATTAGTCTATTAGTCTATAAGTTTTTTTATCATTCCATCTATTTGTCTATCTATTTATTTATATATCTATCAATATATTTACCTAACTATCTATCTGTGTCTATCTCTCTATCTATATATCTATCTATCTATCTTACTATCTATAGGTCTATATTTCTATCTAACTATCTATCTATCAATTAGTGAATCTATTAATCTATCTATCTTTCTATAAATCTAATTCATTATCTATCAATCAAGCTATCTAACTATTTATCTATCTATTTGTCTATCTCTCTATCTATCTATCATCTGTCAATTTGTATATCTATATATCTATCTATATTTCTATCAATCAATCAATCTATCTATCTATATTTATATCTATACATCAATCTATTTGTGAATCTATCTATCAGATAATCTATCTGTCTACTAATCTATTTGTTTATCTATTTATCTATCTATCCATATGTCTATTTATTTATTTGTTTATCTTTCTAATTGTATAAATATAATTGTTTATGTATCATTCAATTTATCTATCATTCTATCTTTCTATCTACCAAACTATCTATCTATTTTTTAGTCTATCGTTCTATTTGTCTTTCAATTATCTATGTATCAACCTATATGTATATTTGTTTATTTGTCTATCTTTCTATGTGTTTATGTATCTATATGTCTATCTATCTATATTCCAATCTAACTATCTAACAATCTATCTATCTATTTATTTATCTTTATAACTATATGATTGATCTATCTATCTATTTATCTATTTGTAAATCTCTTTAGCTATCTACATATCTATATGTCTATCTATCTATCTATCTATCTGTCTATCTATCAATCTATCTATCTCTCTATATGTCTATCTATTTTATGTTTATCTATTTTATGTCTATCTATTTATCTATCGATATATATATATATATATATATATTTGACTATCTGCTTATCTTTCTATGTATTTATCTATATAATTATCCATCTGTCGATCTATTTATCTCTATATCTATGTATATACCTTTATATATATATATCTATATCTATATATCTATATATCTATATATCTTCATATTTTCAAATCTACCTATCTACTTATCTATCTATTTGTTTAGTGATTTATATGTATATCTAACTATCTATCTTTTTATTTATCTATTTGACTATTTATATGGTTATCAATCTATATGTCAATTTATCTATCTATCCAACTATCTATTTATTTATTTATCTATTTATCTATCTAGATATCTTTTTATCTGTCTATATTTATATCTCATTATCTACCGATATATTTATCTATTTATCTATCTATTTGTCTATCTAACTATCTATCTATCATTATACTATTTATCTATCTACTTATATATCTATCTATTATATATATATATATATATATATATATATATATTTGTGTGTGTGTGTGTGTTTGTGTGTGTGTCTATATGTCTATGTTTCTATCTATTTATGTGTTTATCTATCTATCTGCCTATCTATATATCTAGCAATTTGTGTATCTATCAATCTATCTTTATTTATTTCTTTCTATCTTTCTATCGGTCTATCAGTCTATTTGTCTATCTGTCTATCATTCAACCTGTCTATCTATGTATATATCTATCTTTCTATATGTCTATCTTCCTATCTCTTTTTCTATATATCTATAAATCTATCTTCAAGTCTATTTGCATATCTATATCTTGATCTTTCTCTCTTTCTATCAATATATGTATCTATCTATATATCTATCTATCAATCGAATCAATCTATGTGTATATCTCATTATCTGACTATTTATCTACATATCTATCTATCTATCTATCTATATACAATGTTTATAATGTATCTATTTTTCTATCTATCTATCTAGCTATCTATCTATCTATCTATCTGCATGTATGTTTATCTATCTATCAATAAATCGATATATATATAAGTGTATACGTATTTATCTAACTATTTTTCAATCTATCAATCTATAAATCTTTATATCTACCTATATATCTTTATGTCAATTTGGCTATCTTTTTATCTATTTATCTATCTATTTTTCATATATTATATTGGTTTATCATTCTATATCTCTATCTTTCTATCTATATATTAATATCTTTATATGTCTATCTGTCTATCTATGTGTTTGTCAATTTATCTATCTTTCTAACTTTATATCTATTTATCTATCTATCTATCTTTCTTTCTTTTTGTCTGTCTATCTTCTATCTATCTATATGTTTATATATATATATATATCTATATATATATATATATATATATATCTATCTATCTATCTATCTATCTATTTTTCCATCTGTCTATGTGTCTATTTAACATCTACCTTTCTATCTGTTTGTCTATCTTTCTGACTACTTATATATTTATTAATCTATCTATCTATCTTTATGTCATTGTGTCTATGTGTCTATTTTTCTATCTATATATCTATCTTTCTTTCTATCAAGCTTTTTATCTATCTATATATTTGTAAATGTGTCTATCTGCCAATCTATCTATCTATCTATCTATTTGTTTATCTATCTATCTATCTTGCTATCTATTAGTTTATTAGTTTATCTATTTACAATCGATCTATATTTATATTTGTCTATCTATCTATTTTTCTATCTATCTTTATAACTATCTTTATTTTATCTATTTATATGTATATTTGTCTATCTATCTATATGTCCATCTTTTTATTTGTTTATTTATTTAAATTTCTATATATCATATCAATCTATGTAACACTCTACCTATTTAACTTTTTATATGTCTATTTGTCTAACTATTTATCTATGGAACTATCTATCTGTCTTTCTGTCTGTCTATCTATCTATTTTTATATCTATCTATCAATCTATATATCTATTTGTTAATTTATCAATCTGGCTATCAGTCGATATGTCTATCTTTTTTTATATTTAATCTGGCTATCAGTTTATATGTCTATCTTTTTTTATATCTATCTGATTATCTACTATATTTCTATCAATTAGTCTATTAGTATATCAGTCTATCAGACTATTAGTTGAACTATCTAGCTGTCTTTTATCTATCTAGTTATCTATATTTTTACCAATGTGTATAGCTTCTATCTATCTCTCTATTTATTTATCTATCTATCTATCTATCTATTATCTATCTATCTATCTATTTATCAATCTATCAATTTGTCAACCTATCTATCTATCTATCTATCTATTTGTCTATCTATCTATCTTTCTTTATTTTTATATGTCTATCTCTCAAACCGTATATCTCTCTATCTATCAATTTATCGGTTTATCTATCATTCTATCTATATATCTATATATCTATCTATTAATCTATAAATCTATCTATCAGTCTATCGATCTATCTATCTATCTATTTGTCTATATGTCTACCTATATAATTATATAACTATCTAACTAACTAACTTTCTATTTATCTATCTATTTATCTATATGTTTATCTATGTACCATTCTATTTATATATTTGTCTATCTATCTATCTATTTATTTGACTATTTTTCAAATCTATTTATTTGTCTATATATCTATCAATCTATCTGTATATCTGTATATGTGTGTTTCTGTCTATTTGCATAACTATCTATTTGTCTATCTATCTATCTATCTATATGTCTATCTCTATATATATTTATCTTTCTATCTATTTATTTATCTATCTATCTATCCATCTATCTTTCTATCTATCTATTTGATTATTTGTATAAATTGCTTTTTATCAATCAATCAATCTGTCTATCTTTCTATATTTCTATTTATCTATCTATCTTTCTATTAGTCTAACTATCTAATTGTCTTTCTATCTATCAATCATTTAGTCTATCTATTTATCAATCTATTTATTAATCTATCTATATGTTTATTTTTATCTATCTATCTATCTATCTATCTAGCTATCAATATATCAGTCTATCTATCTATTTGACTTATCTATTTTTTATCTATTTGTTTATTTGTCTATCTCTCTATCTATCTATTTGTCTATCTATCTGCTTATCTATTTATTTATCTATCAATTTATCTATTTGTCTATATATCTATCTATCTATGTGTCAATCTATCTATCTGTTTATATGTCTATCTATCTATATATATGTCTATATATCTATCTATCTATTTTTTTTCTATATATGTGTATATCGACCAATTTTTTTATCTACCTATGTGTCAATCTGTCTATTTGTCTATCTAACTATTTGCATATTCTTCTATCTATCAAAGTATATATATATTTGAATATCTATATATATGTCAATCAATCAATCAAACTATATAACTTTCTATCTGTCAAATAATGTATTTATATATCTAGCTATCTATCTATCTATCAATATATCTTTTAGTCTATCTTTAAATTTGCCTTTATTTCCATCTATCTATCTAACTATGTGTCTATCTATCTATAATTATATATCTATCTTTCTATTTTACTATCTATCTATCTTTCTATCTGTCTATTTATTTATTTGTCTATTTGTCTAATTGTCTATCAATTTGTATATCTATTTGCCTATCAATCTATCTGACTATATGTCCATCTATGTGATTTTGTGTTTATGTGTACATATGGTTATGTGTATATTTATCTATGTGTCTAAATATCTATCTCTCTATATATCTAAATGTCGATCTCTCAATATATTTCTCTATATATCTATTCATATATTTATTTTTCTATCTATCTATCTATTTATATATCTATTTATCTATCCGTCTATCTACCTAATTCTATTAACATTTTATACATTTATTTTTCAATTTGGATATCTATCTATCTATCTATTTATTTATCTATATATCTAAATCTCTATATATCTTTCTATCTATCTTATTATATATATGTATATTTGTTTATCTATCTATCTATCTATATATCTATATATTTCTGTATCTATCATTTTTTCTATCTGTCAATCTAACTATTTATCTGCCTATCAGTCTATCTATCTATCTATTTGTCTATTAGTCTATCTCTATATTTATATATTTATATATCTAATAATCTTTATATCTATCTATTTATATATCTATCTATATATCTATCTATCCATTTATTTATCTGTCTATTTGTCTATATATCTATAGGTCTATATGTTTTTTTGCCTATTTGGATATCAATCTATCTATTTATGTAACTATGTGTTTATATGGAAATCTATATATCATTGTATCTATATATCTGTTTATCTATCTATCTTTATATCTATCTATCTATTTTTATTTATATCTATCTGTCTATCTATCTATCTATTTGGCTATCATTCTTTCTATCTATATGTCTATCTTTTTCTCTTTCTATGTGTCTATGTATCAATCTATATATATGTATATCTCTCTATCTATCCATCCATCCATTTATATATATCTCTCTATCTATCTATCTAACTATTTATCTATCTATATATCTATCTCTCTATCAATTTGTCTATGTATCTATATATCTATCTTTCTGTCTATCTATCTATCTATATATCTGTCTATCTATCTCTCTATATATCTTTTGATTTATCTTTATATCTATCTATTAGTATAATTGTTTATCTATCTAATTGTCTATCTATTAATTTATCTTTCTATCTATCTTTCTATCAATATGTCTATCTATCATTCATTGTATGTTTCTATGTATGTATGTATGTATATATTATATATATATATTATATCTATCTATCAATGTATTTGTCTATCTATCAATATATTAATCTGTCAATCTATCTATTTATTTAATTATCTATTTCTCTGTCTATCTATATATCTATCTATTTTAATGTGTCTAACTCTCTATCTATCTATCTATCTTTCTTCCTTTCTATCTATCTGTTAATCAATATATATATCTATCTATCTATTAATCTGCCAATATATCTATCTATCTATGTCTATCTATTTATCTGTTAACTTTATAACTTTATAACATTATAACTATTTAACTATATATCTATCTATCTATCTATTGATTTATATGTCTATCCGTGTATCTATATTTCTATCTATCTTTATATATGTATATCTATTGATTTCTATATCTATATATCTGTCTATCTCTCTATTTGTCTAACTATCTATTTGTAAATATGTCTATGTGCCAATTTATATATATGTCTATAAGTCTATGTCTATCTGTATATTTATTTAACTATCAATCTATCTATCTATCTATTTGCCTATCCATCTATCTAGCTATCTGACTATCTATCTATATGACTATATTTCTATTATTATATCTGCCTATATACTTATCTATCTATGTGTCTATCTATCTATTTATCTATCTATCTATGTATCTGTCTATCTCTCTATCTATCTATATGTCTATCTATCTATTTATCTGTATGTCTATCTTTCTATTTTTTATCTATCGATTTGTCTAATTGTCTATCTACTATGTGCCTTAGTGTCTATCTATCTATCAATCTTTTTATCTAACTATATGTCTATCTATCTATCTATCTATTTATCTATGTATATATATATCTTTCTACCTATCTATATTTCTATCCATCTATCTATTTATCTCACTATATGTGTTTCTATAAATATATCTATCTATATTTTTATTATTATGTCTATTTGTTTGTCTGTCTATCTCTCTATCTTTCTATTTGTAAACTTGTCTATATGTCTATCTATGTATAAATCAATGAATCAATCTAGTCTATCTGTCTATCTTTCTATCTTATATATATATGTGTGTGTGTGTGTGTGTCAATATCTATCTATATATCTGTCTGTCTATCTTTCTATCTCTCTAATTATGTATTTTTCTATCATATATCTTTATATTTATGTATCTTTCTATCTGACTTCCAATCTATCTTTCTATATATATATATATATATATATATATGAATCTATCTGTATTTCTATCTATTTGTATATCTATCTATCTATCATTTTAGCTATCTATCAATATGTTTATCTATCTATCTTATTATGTGTCTAAGCCACTATTTTTTTCTATATATCTCATTATTTATATATCTCTCTTTTATCTATCTATCTATCTATATGTATGTCTATTTGTATATCTATCTATCTATCTATTTATCTATCTATTTGTCTATATATATATATATTATACATATATATATATATATATATATATATATATCTATATGTTTATATATATATATATAAATTTATCAATCTATAAATTTATTGATCTACCTATTTGTCTATCTACTATTTGTCTATCTATCAATCAATCTATATATCTTTCTCATTCATTTTCTATTAGTCTATCACTCTAAGTATCAATCTATCAATTTGGCTATCTATCTAATGGTCTATCTAACTATCTCTCTATTTATCTCTGATTCTTTCAATTTTCCTATTATATATATTTCTATTTATCTATTTATCTATCTATCTACAGGACTATATGTAATATCTATCTATTTGTCTAGCTATCATTTTCTATAAATCATTGTATGTCAATCAATCTATTTGTGTAATTGTCTAACAATCTTTCTATCTAATTAAGTAACTTTCTTTCTATCTATCACTCTATTAGACAAACTTTCTATCTTTCTAGGTGTCTATTAGTCTATCTATCTATATGTCTATATGTCTATCTGTCTATTTATCTATCAGTCTATCAATCTATCAGTTTGTATGACTATCTTTATTTCTATCTATCTATATTAATACCTAACTGTCTATGTATATTTCTATTATTTGTTTATCATCTATTTGTCTATCTATCTACATGTGTATCTATCTATTTGATTATTTTTCTAAATACCTATCTGTATATCTATATATATGTCTTTTATCTAAATGTCTATATGTGTATCAATCAATCAAAGTAACAGGCTAACTATCTATATTTCAACCTATCTATCTATCTATCTAATTTTCTAACTATCAAACTATCTTTCTATTTATCAATGTATCAGTCAATCTGTCTATCTATCGATCTATATATATATATGTCTATCTATCTATTTTTATATCTATCTATCTATATATATATATATATCTATATCTATCTATCTATCTATTTGTCTATCTATCTATCTATGTAATTGTCTATCTATCTATCTCTTGATCTATTTATTTGTCAAATTGTATATTTGTATATATGTTTATTTGTCTATCTGCCTATCTATCTATGTATCTATCTATCTATGTATCAGTCTACCAGTTTATTTATTTATCTGTCTATATGTCTATTCATCTTTGTGTCTATTAGTCTATTTATTTTTCTATTTGTCTATCTATCAATCTATTTCTCTATTTGTTTGTGTTTATCACTCTATCTATCTATCTGGCAATCTTTCTATTTTGCTATCTATTTATATATCTATGTGTCTATCTATCTATTTGTATATTTGTATATTTATGTAACTATCTATATGACTATTTGTATATCTATATATCTATCTATCTAATTATCTATCTATCCATCAATCCATCAATCAATTTGTCTATCTTTCTATATTTCATTTTTTCAATCATTCTATCTATCTACCTATTATCTATCTATCTACCTATTATCTATCTATCTACCTATTATCTATCTATCTATCTATATATCTATTTATCTAACTTTCAAATTAGTTTTTTATCTATCAGTCAATCAGTATATCTATATATCTACATAGTTGTTAATCTATTTATCTATATATTTGTCTATCTATTTATCTATCTATCTATCATCTATATATATATATATCAATTTATCTGTCTAGCTAACTATTTGTTAATCTATCGATATGTCTATTTATTTATCACTATATCTGCCTATCTACTTATCAATCTATTTGTCTATCTATCTATCTATATGTCTATCAATCTATCTATCTTTTTATATGTCTATCTATTTATTTATATGTCTATCCATATATTTGTCTATCTACATATGTTTTTATTTACTTATCTACCTATCTACCTACCTACCTATCTATATATCTATGTATTTGTATATCTTACTATCTGTCTACATGTCTATCTATTAGGCTAATTATCTATTTGTATATCTATCCATATTTTATCTATCTATCTATTTAATTATCTTTCTATCTATCTTTTTGTATATCGATATATCTTTTAGTCTATATGTCTTTCTGTCTATCTATCTTTCTTTCCATATATCTATCATTGTGTCTATCTGACTATATGTATATCTGTCTATCTCATAATTTGCCTATATATCCATCTATTTTATGATATATCTATCCATCTATCTTTGTGTTTTAAATCTATCTATCTATCTATTAATCTATCTGTCTTTTGTCTATATGTTTATTTATTTATCTATCTATATATCTAATTGTTTATTTATCTCTCTATCTATATGTCCATCTATCTCTGTGTCTATGTCTCAATTTGTCTATGTGTATATGTGTCTATGTGTCTTAATGTATATCTTTTTATATATCTATCTATCTATATAATTGCCTATCTATTTATCTATCTTTCAAATAATCAAATAATATGTCTATCTATCTATATGTCTATCAAACTATTTGTATATCTTTTTATAAGTCTATTTGCGTATTTGGATATCTATATATCTGCCTATTTGTTTATCTATATATCTATATATTAGTCAAACTATATATTTATATATCTATATATATAAATCTCTATTTATCTATCTATTTATCTATCAGGTCTATCTGTCTATCTATTTATCTATCTATCTATATATCTATATGTCGATCTATTTCTCTATCAATATATAATGTCTATCTGTCTATATGTCTATCTATCTATCTGTCTGTCTGTCTATCTGCTTAATTGTCTATCTATTTTTCAATTTGTCTATGTATCTATTTTTCTATCTATTTATCTATCAGTCTATTAATCTATCTATATATTTATATATTTATATATCTATATATCTATATATTTAACTTTTTTTATATCATCTATCATTCTATATGTCTATCTATATATTTGTCTATATATATATATGTGTGTGTGTGTGTTTATCTATCAATATATATAGCTAGCTTTTTATCAGTTTATCTATCTATATGTATATTTAGCTATGTATCTACCTATTTATATAACTACCTATCAATCACTCTATCTATTTATCTGACTATCTTTCTATATACAGATATATCTATCTAACTATCTATCTATCTATCAATATATTAGTCTAACTCTCTATCTATCTATCTATATGTATTCTATCTATTTGTCATGTATTCTTAAGTTTTTCTTTCTATCTTTATAACATATATCAATATATTTGTTTGTGTATAAGTGTCTATATGTCTATTTATATATTTGTCTATCAATTTAACTATCTATCTATCAATCTATCTATCTATTTATCTAAATATTTTTTTATCTATATAACTATCTCTCTATATTTATATCTATCTATTTATCTATCTAACTGTCTATATGTTTGTTTATTTATCTAACTATATATATATCTGTCTGTCTATCTATCTGCCTGTCTATTTATGAATCTATCTATTTCTCTATTTTTTTATTTTTTATATATCTATATGTCTATTTATTTATCTAACTATCTATCTATCTGTCGATCTTTCTATTTGTTAATTTGCTATCTATCTATCTAGCTATCTATCGATCTTTCTGTCTATCTATATATTCTTTATCTGTCTAACTATTTATATTTCTTTCAGTCATTCTATATATATAGCAATAAATCTATATATCCATTTGTCTTATGTCTATTTGTCTATATGTTTAACTATCTATCTCTCTATCTTTCTATAAGGTCTATTTGTCTATAAATCTATCTATTTATATGTATATCTATCTATATTTCTATCTATCTATTTATCTACCTATCTAACTAACTATTTGCCTATCTATCTATCTATTTGATAATCAATCTATCTATCTATTTATTTGTCTTTTTTCTATCTGTCTATATGTTTATCTGCCTATCATTGTATTTGTCTATATGTTTATATCTCTATTTGTCTATGTGTCTATCTATCTATCTTTCTATCAATATTTATTAGTCTATCTATCTATCTGTATATTTGTCTATCTATCTATCTATTTGTCTTTATATCTATCTATTGTCTATCTATCTATATATCTATCTGTTTGTATGTCTTTCTATCTATTTATCTATTTGTTTATCAGTCTATTATCTATGTACCTATCTATGTCTCTATTTATTTGTCTATCTATAAATCTATTTATCTGTCTATCTGTCTATCTGTATATCTATCTATCTATCTTATATCTATCTATCTATCTATCTGTCTATTCCATCTAGTCAATCTATCTATCTATCTAACTATATAATTGTCTATCTATCTATCTATCTAGTATATCATTCTATCTTTCTTTCTACATATCTATTTTATCTATCTAACTATCTATCAGGCTATCTATGTATCTATCGATATTTTTCTCTATTTATAAGTCTATTTGTCTATCTTTCTATCTATATATTTGTTTTCTCTTTATTTTGCTATCTATCTATCTATGTGTATGTCTCTATATTTCTCTATTTCCAATCTATCAATATGTCTATTTATTTATCTATGTGTATATTTGTTGTTCTATCTATCTTATATATTTGTATCTATCTGTTTATCTATCTATTTATCTGTCTAACTCTCGATTTATCTATTTGTTTATCTATCTATTTGTATATCTATCTATTTGTATATCTATCTATATGTCTATCTATCTATCTATAAGTTTTTTTATTTATCTAACTTTCTATTTATATGTCGAACTTTCTATCTATCTATTTACTATTTATCTATCTATATATTAGAATATGTGTATATCTAAAAATCTTTTTATTTGCCTATCTATTTATTTGTCTCATTGTCAATCTATATCTATATATGTCTATATATCTATATCATTTGTCTATATATGTATTTTTCTATCTATCTATCTTGTTATCTATCTATCTTTCTATTTGTCTAACTTTCTTTCATTTATATGTCTATCTATCTATCATTCTATCTATTTATCTATCTATATTTTTTTCAACCTCTTTATTTTCCTATCGATCTATCTATCTATCTTTCTATTTTCCAATCTATCTATATGTCTTTCTGTCAATCTATCTATCTATCTATTTGTCTATCTTTTCTTCTATCTATCTTATATCTTTATATCTATCGATCCGTCTATTTATTTTTTTATTTGTGTGTCTAGGTGTCTATTTGTCTATGTGTCTATCTTTCTATATATATATATATCTCCTTATATGTCTATCTAAATATCAATTTATCTTTCTATCTATTTGCCTAACTTTCTGTCTATTTGTCTATTTATCTATCTATCAACCTATCTTTCTATTTGTTTATCTAACTATATGCCTTATAGTTTATTTGGCTATCTGTGTATCAATATATATGTCTATCTCTCAATCTATCTATGTGTTATCTATCTTCTATCTATCTATCTGCTGTGTATCTATCTATCTGCCTGTGTATCTATCTATCTATCTGTCTGTCTATTTGTTTGTCTATTTGCTATCTATCGATATGTTTATCTTTCTATAAGTGAATCTGTCTATCTATCTATTTACTTTTTTATCTATTTATCAATCTATTTATCTATCTATCAGTCTATCTATCTATCTATCTGTGAATCTTTCTACCTGTCTATCTATAAATATATCTATCTAGATATTTGTCTATCTATCTATGTTTCTATATGAAAATCTAATTATCTGTTTATATTTCTACATGTCTATCTCTCTATATTCTATGTATCTATCTTTTTATTTTTTATTTGTCAATCTATCTATCGATCTAGATATCAATCTATCTATGTATCTATTTATTTGAGGTCTATCTATATGTCTATATGTCTATTTTTCTATCTATCTACCTGCCTATTTGCCTATCTATCAATCTATTAATCAACTATCTATCTATATAAATATCTATATATTTGTCTATCTATCGATCATTTATATGTCTATAAATTTGTCTATCAATAGCCTATGAATCTTTCTATCAATCTATCTATCTATCTATTAGTGTGTCAATAAATCAATCAATCTTTCTATCTATATATTTATCTATCTGTCTATCAATCTATATATCAATTTACATATCAATCTATAAATTAATCTGTCTATCTATATATCTATCTATCTATATGTCTGTCTCTCTATATGTCTTTATATCTATCTATATATTTGTTTATCTATATGTTAATCTATCTATCTATCTATCTCTCTGTCTATTTTTCATTTTATCAATCTATCTCTATGTGTATCTATTAATTTGTATATCTATCAGTCAATATATCTATCCATCTATCTATTTATCAATCCATCTATCTATCAATATTTCTATCCACCTATCAATCCATCTATCTATTTATATGTCTATCTATTCATCAATATATCCATCTATCTTTCCATATAATTATTCATCTATCTAACCATCTATTTATCCATCTATCTATTCATCAATTTATCTAGGTATTTATCCGTCCATCTATGCATCAATTTATCAATCTTTCTATATGGATATCTATCAGTCTATCTATCTCATCATTTATCCATCTATCTAAATGTATATCTATACATCTATATATCTGTCTATCTATCCGTCTATCTATCTGTCTATCTATCAATCTTTATATATGTTTATCTATCTACCTATCTTATCCATTTATCCATTCATCCATCTATTCATTCATTTATTCATCTATCTATTTGCCTTTCTTTATTTCTATCTATCTTTGTGTCTATTTGTCTATCCATCTATCTTTCTATCTATATGTCTGTCAATTTATCTATCTGTCTGTCAATTTATCTATCTGTCTATCTGTCTGTCAATTTATCTATCTGTCTATCTATGTATCTATTTGTCTATATATATAGCTCTCTATCTATCTATCTATTTGCCTGTCTGTCTGTAAGTCTTTCTTGTGTGTCTAACTATCTATCTATCTATCTGTCTGTCTATATGTATGTATACTTGTCTATCTATCTTTCTACCTGTTAACTATGTCTGTCTGTCTATCTATCTATCTATCTATCTATTTTCTATCTATATCTTTATCTATCTGTCTATTTGTCTATCAATCTATCTACTTATCTATCTATCTATCTATATTTTTATCTGTTTGTCTATATATCTATATGTAAATATGTCTAATTGTATGTCTATTTGTGTGTCTATCTATCTTTTTATATAAATCTATCTATTTGTCTATCAATGTATATATTAGTAAGTCTATCTATCTATCTGTCAGTCTATCTATATATCTGTCTATATATCTATTTATCTATCTATATATCTATTTGTTTATTTTTCTGCCTTTCTATTTGTCTATCTATCTGTCTATCTTTTTATTTGTCTATCTATCTATCTATCTATCTATCTTCTTTTTTTATCTATATGTCTATCTGTCTATCTATATATCTATCTGTCCATTAATCAATCTATCTGTATGTGTATTTGTCTGTCTTTCTCTTTCTCTATTAGTCAAACTATCTCTTTATCAATTGTCTCTCTATCTATTTGTCTATCTATCAGTTTATCTTTCTATCTATTTATCTATCTATCTATCTTTTGTCTATCTATGTATCAATCAATCTATCTATCTGTCTATATATTTGTCTATCTATCCATCTTTCTATCTGTAATTCTAAATATCTTTCTATCTATCTTTCTATTTGTATGTCAATCAATCTGTCAATTTGTCTGTCTATCTATCTTTCTATCTCTCTATCTATTTATCAATCTATCTGTCAATATGTTTGTCTATCTAGCTATCTCTCTGTATGTCTATCTATCTTTTAATTTGTCTGTCTATCTGTGTATCTATATGTCTTTGTATCTATATGTCTGTCTATCAATCTATCTATCTTTCTGTCTAAATGTTTGTCTATTTATTTGGTTATCTGTTTGTCTATTTATCAATCTAATTGTCATCTATCTGTCTATCTATCTATCTATATATTTGTCTGTATATATATCTATCTAACTAACTAACTATCTATCTATCTATCTATTTTTTTTGTCTGTCTATCTGTTTGGCTATCGATATATTTATCTATCTTGCTATATATCTATCTATTTGTCTATCTTTTTTTCTATCTATCTATTTATATATCATTTTATTTGTCTTTATATCTATATATTTGTATGTCTATCTATCTATTTATCTATCTGGCTATCCTTCTATATGTCTATCTATCAGTCTATCTGTCGATCTTTTTGTCTATCTATTTATTGGTCTATCTATCCATTTTTCTATCTTTCTATCTCTTTGTATATCGATTTACACTACAAAAAAATCCCAACTTGCTAGGGACAATTCCCTAGCTAAATTGTTTTTTTCATCACTAAAGAAAATATAGCGACGGATTAATAATGGAAACTTTCCCAATCTAAAGTACTCATCGCTAAAAATTAGCGAAGAAAAGAGTTCCTAGCTAAATAATTTTAGCGAGAGAAATATCCCTAGCTAAAATAATAGTTACCCTAACTAAATAAGTTAGTTAAATGGGTGTTTCTGTCACTAAACAGATATAATGACGAAACCTTTCCCAATCTAAATTAGCAAGGGAAAATTCCATAACTAAATTAGCAATCGAAATATCCCTAGTTATTTTCATTCAAACTATTTTCAGAATTTTAATTTTTTTTCAAAAAAAGTAATTAAATAATGTAATATTTTTATATTAAATTTAATAAAAATAGAAGCTATAAATTATAATTTATAATTAATAAAAAATAAAATGATTTAATAAATTATTCTGATACAATATTTTACATAATTAAAACAAAAACATGAGAAAATTTTATTACTTCTTATTCATCAATATATCTACAAACAGTGCATAAAGTATAATCTATCCGTGCATTGACATTGTTTTCTCTCCCTCAGCTCCTCTGATCACCATCTTTCTGCTACGACAAAGCTGTCTGAGTTTTGGTGTGTCATGTCTAATGAAAATTTCCTTCTCTTCTAAAAGCTTCATATGGAAAACATTGTTGTATCATATTTGTACAAAAATTAAACCAGTCAATCAAATCAAAATAAATAAACAAATAATGTTCTATTTTGATAAATATATAATACTACAGTATATATGTACATATATAATGTAGTTTAAATTTACATATATACAAGTGTATACATATACACTGTAATAAATATGTACATGTACATATACTATAGTGTATATATGTACACGTACTGAGTATTTATGTGTTCATATAAATATGTACATATATTGTAGTGTATATGTACATATATACCAGTGTATACATATACACTGTAGTATATATGTACATATAGATATATGTACATGTATGTAAATATACACTGTAGTGTATATGTATAAGTATGTACATATATATTGGAAAATACTTGTACATATATACCAGTGTACACATATACACTGTAGTATATATGTACATTTACTATAGTGTATATATGTGCATATACTTAGTATTTATATGTACATATAAATATGTACATATGCTGTAGTGTATATGTATATATATACTGATATATATGTGTGTATATATATATATATTGGAATATATGTACATATACACATATACTAGTAAATACTTGTACATATATACTAGTATATATGTATATGTACATATAAACCATTATATATGTACAATTAAATATATATTGCTATATATGTACAAGTATTTATATAAAGTAGAGCATAAACATCCATTATGGAGCATGAACATCAAACAGCTATATATTCTATCATAAGTATAAAAAATCATCTATGTTTGTTCGAAATTGCATTGAACCTGAAAACACAAGGCACAAGAAATTTGCCACTAGATTTTACAGGATGAAAGTTCAATATATACATACATACATACATGGATAAATACATACATACGTGTATACATACATACATACATATATGATCACTTTTTTTCTCTTCCCTCTACAAGTATTTACATAAAGTAGAGCGTAAATATCCATAATGAAGCATTAACATCAAACAGATAGATATTCTATCATAAGCATAAAAAAAAGGAACAAACCCCTTAACCAGGGCTGCAAAAATCATTTTTGTTTGTTTGAAATTGTGTTTAACCTGGAAACACAAGGCACAAAAAAATTGTAACTAGATTTTATAGGATGAAAGTTCAATGCATACATGCATACACACATACATGGATATATACATACATGGATGCATACATACATAATGGATATATATATATATATGACCTCCTTTTTCTCTTCTCTCTACAAGTATTTACATAAAGTAGAGTATAAATATCCATTATGGAGCATGAACATCAAACAGCTAGATATTCTGACATAAACATAAAAAAAAGGAATAAACACCTTAACTAGGGCTGCAAAAATATCTTTGTTTGTTCAAAATTACGTCGAACCTAAAAACACAAGGCACAAAAAATTTGTAACTGAATTTTACAAGATAAAAATTCAATACATGCATACATACATGGAAACACACACACACACACACACACACACTCACACATACATATATTCATACATACATGCATGCATACATACATACATACTTACATACATACATATATATATATATAAAAGAACAAGCTAAAATAAATGATTAAATTTTTAACATATGAATGTTTGAAATTGCATCGTCGATAAAAAGCATACTCGAGGCCTGATTGAAGACACAACCTAAATAATTATAATTTATCAGTGAGGTCTTGAGTTTGAATATCACCCTAAATCAAGAGAAAAAATGGACATACCTGGAATTACCTAGAGAGAGAATATTAATGAAAGCACATCATTTTCATACTCTTAAAATATTTAGGAGTACTAAATTATTAAAATATTACAATTAGATATTTGTTCATTCTCTGACCAATTATGATTTGTAAAAGAATATTAATGCTAGATGTTTGATAAATTAACTAATTATCCTCAAAATTAAAAAAAATGCTTAAATGACAGATACTTAACATCATTTACTTCTTAAAAATAAGAACTACAAGAAAAGTATTATTCAATAATATCATTGGAGGTTTTACCCAGTATACAAGACCCTTGCTTATTGCAAGATTTATGATGTATTAATATCTCAATAATATTCATTCAAAAATCAATAAAAGCTCTGTCTAATACATCTCAAATCCAAGACTTATTGTCCTTTGACAAAGATACTTGCCATCATATCAAGACAATGACCTCTAATATATACATACAAAATAAGAACTTCTAAAGTAATTATGATCTACTGGACACGACATTTAAATCTCACCAAGAGAGAGAAATTAAAATGAGCATTAAAAGACTTGATGATCTCAATCCAAAGATGTATTTACTAAATGGATAAATTTGCAATCAATTTTAAATGAGTTTTCTATCATATCAGTTGATCCAGTTTAGAATAATGAGTTTGACATTCCAATTACATTATAGACAAATATATATAATAAAGAGGGACCCAATGAAAAGATCGATCGATAAGACTAGGTTGGTAATGAATGATTTTACTTAGCCTTATGATATTGATTCTTGGTACATATTATTTCATATGATTAACATGACCACTAATAGGTTATTACTTTCTAATTATCATCACATATATAAAATATGTTTTAGTTAGATATAAAGAATACATTTCTTTATTACAATTTATATAAAAAAAATACTTATATTATAGTCAATAGGATTTTTTGTTCCTGAAAGCATAGAACACATATATAATATGCAGAATAGGAAACACAATTTATAGCCTCAAGCAGTCTCCCAAGAAATCTTAAAATAATTTTACTCAATATTTACTATATTTTGTTATAGAATTATGTCAAATTTTTTTATTTTTTTTAATTGATCAAGATGTTAGTATGTGAAACTAATTGTATACGATGATAATGATCCAATTACATGAGATAATCAGTTTGATATATCTAAACTAAAATCTACAAACCAAGTTTCAGACATTATTTGAAATATCTGAGATTTTTTTTACTATTGAGATCAATTACTCAAGAAGTATTACAACTCTTTCGTAGAAAAAATAAATTTTATCCGATAAGATATATCATGATGTACATTGTTGGCTTACTACATGATCTAAATATAGTTATGTATTAAGCTTTTATAGTTATACATATAGTGAGATACAATTATTTATAGTTATATGTTATTATACATATAATATATATAGTTATAAATATTTTTTATATAGTTAAACATATAGTTATATATAGATATATTCATACAAATAGTTATACATGAATATATACAAAGTTATAAACAAATAGTTAGATTAACATATATGTATACATATATGTATACATATATGTATACATAGTTACAAATATAATTATATAGAGTGTAATATAGTTATTACAATATTTATATATAGTTAGACGCATATAATTAAACATAAGTTGTATGTTGTTTAAGCGTATAAAAATGAATTATTATTAGTTGAAAACTTTTTTCATATGCATTATTTCTCTTAAGTCATGGTTCTTATAGTAAAAGATAAAATCAATGAGATTACAGATTCATTTATTCATTTTTATTAATATATTAAATATGTGAAAAAGATTTCTTCGAATTTATACTTTTTCATGAAACATATTGGAGAAGAAAGAATTGTGTCTAATAATTCTTTGTGTTTGGATATACCAACAAGATAAATCTCAACATATATATTTAATGATAAGTATAATTGTAGCTCATAAATAAACATTTGAACGAATGAAAGAACAAATACTTTAGTGTATATTTACACTTTACTGTAAATATTTGTACATATACACATATTCTGGTAAATATGTACCTATCTACTTAGTGTATATTTACATATACACATATACTGGTAAATACTTGTACATATATACAAGTATATATGTATATGTACATATACATATATACAGAAATAAATGTACTAGTATTTACTTTAAAGTAGAGTGTAAATGCTTATTATGGAGCATGAACATCAAACAGCAATATATTCTGCCATAAGCAGTAAAAAAAGGAACAAACACCTTAACCAGGGTTGCAAAAAGTATCTTTGTTTGTTTGAAATTGCATCGAACCTAGAAACACAAGGCACAAGAAATTTGCACTTAGATTTTATAGGATAAAAGTTCAATACATACATACATACATACATATAGTACATAAAATATAATCTATTCATTAAATTGATGTTGATTTCTCTCCCCCAAATCCTCTAGTCACCATCTGTCTACTGCGACAAAGCTGTATGTATATCTACCTATCTATATTCATGTTTATTTGTCTATCTCCATATTTGTCTATCTGCCTATCTTTTTATCTGTCTATCTGCCTATCTATCTATCTTGTTGACTACTATCTATCTATTTATATGACTATATCTCTATCTATCTAATTGTCTACAAATCTATCTA
Source organism: Sapria himalayana (assembly GCA_029783825.1). NCBI lineage: Eukaryota > Viridiplantae > Streptophyta > Magnoliopsida > Malpighiales > Rafflesiaceae > Sapria > Sapria himalayana. The sequence goes on along the minus strand of JAREIK010002343.1, from coordinate 75,479 downwards.
TCTATTTCTATCTATCTTTCTATCTTTTTTCTATATATCTATATTTCTAACTATATATATTTATATTTATATTTATCTGTCTATCATTATTCCTTTCTTTCTTTCTATATATCTATGTTTATTTCTATCTATCTACATTTCTATCTATCAATATGTTTATATATCTATTTGTCTTTCTATCTATATAACTATTAATCTGTCTATCTGTCTATCTATATATCTATCTATTTATATGTATAATTATCTATCGATCTATATGTCTATTTATTTATCTTTCTAAGTATCGATCTGTATATTTATTTATCTAAATTTCTATCTATAGATCTGTTTATTTGTCGACATATCTATCGATCTATCAGTTTACCTGTCTATCTTTCTATCAATCAATATATCAATCTATCTGTTTGTCTATTTGTCTATCTATCCATCTGTATATCTATCTATCTATGTATCCATTTATCTGTATATATATCTATATGTCTATATGTCTATCTATCTATCTATCTATATATGTGTCTATCTATATTTATATCTAGTTTTCTATCTATCTATTTATTTATCTATTTGTCTATCTGTCTATCTGTCTATCTGTTATTCTGTCTAGCTATCTATTTATCTCTCTATCTATCCATCTGTCTATGTGTCTATCTATCTAATTATATATTTATCTATCTGTCTATTGTCTATCTACCTATCTATATTTATATCTATCCATTTATCTATCTATGTGTTTACCTATCTATTTGTCTATCTATCTGTTTCTATGTCGTGCTGTCTACCTATCTATGGGTCTATCTATCGATCTATGAATCTGTTAATTAGATATATATCTATCTATCAATTGACTATATATCTATCAATCTGTTAATATATCTATCTATCAGTCTATCTATGTGTATATCTATGTGTTTGTTTATCTGTATATCTTTCTATCTATCTATCTTTCTATCTGTCTATCTATCTATATGTCGATCTCTCTATCTATCTATCTTTATATATATATATATATATATATATATATATATATATTTGTCTGTCTATTTGTTTGTGTCTATTCTTTATTTTGGCTATCTATCTATCTGACTATTAGTGTATCTGTCAATCAATCAATCTATCTATCTATATCTATATATTTATCTATCTATTTATGTATCTATGTGTACTTGTATCTATTTGTCTATCAATCTATCTATATGTCTTTCTGTCTATCTATTATCAATCAATCTGTCTATATATCAATCTATCTTTCTATCAATCAATCTATCTTTCTATTTGTTTATCTATCTTTTTATATTTCTGTCTATTTGTCTATCTGTCAATCAATCTATCTATCTATCTAATGATCTATTTATCTGTCTGTCTATATGTTTAATTGTTTATCTATGTCTCTATCAATCTGGCTATCTATTTATCTATCTTTCTTAATTATCTATCTATTAATCTGTTGATGCATCTATCTATGTATCTATTCTATCTATGTATATGTCTATATGACTATTTGTCCAACTATTTTATCTATCTTACTATCTATCTTCTTATCTAGCTATCTATATATCTCTCAATCTATATCTTTATCTATCTATCTTTCTTTCTATTTGTCTAACTATCAATCTGTCTATCTCTCTTTCAATCTATCTATTTGTCTACCTGTCTATTTGTCTATCTGTCTATTTGTCTATCTATCTATCTGTCTATCTGTCTATTTGTCTATCTATCTATCTTTGTGTCTATCTATCTATCTATATGTCTATCTATCTTACTTGTGCTTCCTCCAATGACAGAAATGGTGTTACCCTATATTATACAGCCAAGCACATTCCTAAACAAGCTAATTAAGAGAAGTAAAGGTTGCTCATAGATAAAACTAGTCAAAATGAGAAGGGTGACAATAATTGCATGTAATTCTTGCTAGGGTCCTCATAGATATTAAGAGCTCTACGATCTTAAGTAGAATATTTGTTTGTTTATGTTAAGTGGTAGATAGATAGGTAGATAGACATATAGATATACATATTTATGATTGAACATAAAGAATAGTTAATTAAAGAAGATTGACAAAAAATGAGAAGTTTGTATGATTTCTTACAAAAGTTTTATACCATCACATTACATATTTAGGGGTCAAAATATCAAATATATTACTTTTAACACTTATTTTCATTAAGTGAATTGCTTCAAATCATTATTTTATAATGATAACAGAGGAAAAATATTTTTTTTTGTGAATTATACCCATAATAATTAGCTTTACATTTTAAAAATATTGGCATAATGACAAGAAGAATATGGTATTAATTGCAGTGATATTGTTGGATCCTTGTTATAACTTAAAATAAGTGAAATTTTTTTTTTCAAAATTTTAACATACTAACGAAATTAATAAGATTATAGATAACTAAACATAATAAGATTATGGATAAACAGATTTGTAGATAGAAAATAAAGACACATAGATTGATAGATAACTAATCATATAGATAGATAGACAAATAAATCATATAGATATCTAGATAAATAAATAGGCAGATAGTTAGATAAATAGAGAGATATACACATAAATAGATAGATATAGAGACATATAGATAGAGATTTAGATAGTTAGATAGATAGAGAGATAGATATATACACAGTTACATAGTTAGAAAATAGATAGTAAGATAGATTGTCAAATAAATAGATTGATAAATTGACATATTGACAAATATACAAATATACATCTACATTTATACACATATAGATAGATAAACATAGAGACATATAGATAGATAGACACATAAAAAGATAGATAGATAGTTAGATAGAGAGATGGAGAGTTAGATTATTAGTTTGATATAGATATAGACAGATAGACACATAGGCACATGGATATATAGATAAAAAGATTTATAGATAAATAGATAGATAAATAAAAAAATAAATTGATAGATATATAAATAGATTGATTGAATGATAAAGATATAGATAGATAGATAGACATATTGGGAAATAGATAGATAGACAGATAGATAAATAGAAAGATAGATCGATACATATATATTTAGACAAATAGATTGACAATAAATATATCGATAGATAGAAAGAGAGATAGAGAGAGAGAAGAGAGAGAGAGAGAGAGAGAGAGAGAGAGAGAGAGAGAAAGATATATATATATATATATATACATAGGCATAAAGACATATAGACAGAGAGATAGATAGATAGTTGGAGAGATAAATTAATAGATAGATTGATTGAATGATAAAGATATAGATAGATAGATAGACATATTGGCAAATAGATAGATAGACAGATAGATAAATAGAAAGATAGATCGATACATATATATTTAGACAAATAGATTGACAATAAATATATCGATAGATAGAAAGAGAGATAGAGAGAGAGAGAGAGAGAGAGAGAGAGAGAGAAAGATATATATATATACACATAGGCATAAAGACATATAGACAGAGAGATAGATAGATAGTTGGGGAGATAAATTAATAGATAGATTGGTATACATATATATAGATATATAGATAGATAAATAGATAGACTACCATATTGATTGACATATAGATAGATAGATTGATTGATAGATAAATAGACAGATACAAAGATAGATAAACATATAGATAGATAAATAGATAGACAAACAGATAGATAGATAGATAGGCATATAGGTAGATAAGCAGATACATAGATAGATATACAAATAGACTGATATATAGATATTCATATAGAAAGATAGATATATAAATAGACTGGAAGAAAGACAAATACATAGATAGATTGATAGATATATAGATAGATAGACAATTAAATAGATAGACTGATCGACATATACACAGAAACACAATTATATTGTTAGATAGATAAATAGATTGATAGTTAGGTAGTTAAATAGATAGACAAATAGATAAATAGATATATAACTACATAGATTTATAAAATTATAGATTGATAGATACATAGATAGAAATATAGATAGATAAAAATATAGTCTAATATATAGATAGAAAGATAGAAAGAAAAATAGATTGATAGACATATAGAGAGATAGATAGATAGATAGACATATCAAAAAATAAATAGACAAATTTACAGATAGATTGATAGATAAATAGATAATTAGAGAGATAGATAGATATATACATAAATAGATAGATAGATAGATAGACGTATAAGTAGATAAGTAGATAGGTAAATAGATAGATAGACATAATGAAAGATAAATAAATAAATAGATAGATAGATGGATAAATAGATAGATAGATAGACATATAGATAGTTTTTTAGATTAATAGATATATACATAGAAAAATAGATAGATAGATAAACAAATAGATAGAGATATAAATAGATTGTAAGAAAGACAAATACATGGATAGATTGATAGATATATAGATAGATAGACAATTAAATAGATAGACTGATCGACATATATACAGAAACACAGTTATATTGTTAGATAGATAAATAGATTGATAGTTAGGTAGTTAAATAGATAGACAAATAGATAAATAGATATATAAATACATAGATTTATAAAATTATAGATTGATAGATACATAGATATATATATAGATAGATAAAAATATAGTCTAATATATAGATAGAAAGATAGAAAGAAAAATAGATTGATAGACATATAGAGAGATAGATAGATAGATAGATAGATAGACATATCAAAAAATAAATAGACAGATTTATAGATAGATTGATAGATAAATAGATAATTAGAGAGATAGATAGATAGATATATACATAAATAGATGGATAGATAGACGTATAAGTAGATAAGTAGATAGGTAAATAGGTAGATAGACATAATGAAAGATAAATAAATAAATAGATAGATAGCCAGAAAGATAGATTAACATATAGACGTATATATAGATAGATATATAGACATATAGAATGATGGACAAATTGATAGATATAGAGATATACAAATTAACAAATTGAAATATAGATAGATAGAAAAATAGATAGATTGACATAAAGTAAGATAGATAAATATATAGATAGATAGAGACATAGAGAGATAGACAAAAAGATAAAAAGGTAAATCGACAAAAAGATAAATGGATAGACAAATATAAAGATAGATAGATAGTCATTATATAGTTAGACATATGTATAGATAGATAGATAGACAAATGGACATATAGATAGATAGGTAGATAGTTAGATCGATTGATGGTCAGATAGATAGATAGTTTGAAAGATAGATAGAGAAATAGATAGATAACAAAATAGATTGATAGATGATATATAGATAGACTAATATGCATATAGATAGATAGATAGAAAGAAAGATAGATAATAAAATAGATATATAGATAAATATATAGACTTTTAGATAGATATAAACATAGATAGGGAGATAGATAGATAGACGGATATATAGATACATAGATATATACATAGATAGATAAACATAAAGATAAATAGATATATAAGAAGATATATAGACAGATAAATATACATATAGATAGATAGATAGATAGACAGATAGGTAGAAAGATCATTAGATAGACATATAGGTAGGTAGATAGCTAGTTAGATATATAGATATAAAGATATATAGGCTTATAGACATATATATAGAAAAATAGATATACAGATTAGTAGAAAGATATATAGTTGATAGAAAAATAGATGGATAAGCAAATAAACAGATAGACCGATAGATAGATAAATATACATATAAATCGATAGATAGATAGATTGACACATTGATAGATACCAATATAGATATAATGATAGATTGATAAACATATAGAAAGATAGATAATACACAAATAGATAGATAAAAAGATAAACATATAAATAGATAAAGAGATATAAAAAAGACAAATTTAGAAATTGAAAGATAAATATATAGACAGATACACAGATATTTATATAGTAATATAGACAGATAGATTGGTATACTAATAGATTTATAGACTCATAGATAGATAGAATAATAGACAGATATATAGATAGTTAGATAGACAGATATGTAGAAAGATAGATTGATAGACAGATAGATAGATAGAACTACATATTAGCATATAGACAAATACACAGACTATTTGACAGATAGATAATAAATAAATAGATAGAAAAATAGATAGAAATTCATATAGACAGATAGACACAGACACATAGACAAATACACTAATAGAGAGATAGTCAGAAAGATAGAAAGGATTATAGATAGACAGATTGACTATTAGAATGATAAATAGATATGTAGATAGACAGATTGATTGATTGAATGATTGATAGAGAGATAAAGATATAGATAAAAAGATAGAAAGACTGACTTATAGACTGAAACACATTTAGATAGTTAGACAAATAGACAGATAGATAGATACATACATACAAGATTTATACAATGATAGATTGATAGATACGAAAATAGATAGATAAATAGATATTATACATAGATTGGCAGATATACAAAGAAATAGATATACAAATAAATAGATAGACAAGATAGATAGATAGATAGTTGCACAAATAGACATATATAATGATATATAGATATATAGATACCCAAATAGATATATATATATATATATATATATATAAAATTAGATAATATACAAATTGATAGTTTGACATATAGAAAGATAGGTATTAAAATATATAGACATATAGACAAATAGGCATATAAATCAAAAGATAGATATATAGATAGATATATAGACAAATAGATAAATAGACATATAGACAGATAGGCAGATAGACAGATAGATAGATAAACAAATAGATTGAAAGAGAGAGAGAAAGAGAGAGATAGATAGATATCCATATATATAGAAATAAAAATACACATATAGACAGATAGAAAGATAAACAAATAGATAGATACATAGAAAGATAAAAAGATAGACTGATAGAAAAAAAGTCATATAGATACATACATACATACATATATATATATATTTATATATATAGAAAGACACATTGATAAATATATAGATAGATATAAATATAAACAAAAATATAGATAAATAGATTGAAAAAAAAAATATATAAATAGATTGTTCGATCGGTAGATATAAAAATAGATAGAAAAATAGGTAGATCTATAGATAGGCATATAGGCAGATAGATATTTGGTAGATAGAAAGATAAAGTGAGATATATATAAATAAATAGACATATAGACATATAGGCAGATACGCATATAATTTGAAAGACTGATTGATATATAGATTGATGGTCACATATATATATGGATAGATTGACAGATCGGTAGATAATTAGATAAATACCCATATATATATATATATAAAGATTGATAGATAGATAGAAAAATAGATAGATAGATAGTCAAATAGAATGATTGATAGATTGATATACTAATAGATAGAAAGTGTGATTAATATAAAGTCAATTGTATAGTTAGATAGATAGACAACTAGAGAGTTAGGCAATTAGATAGTTAGATAGATATACAAATAAATAGATTGATAAGTTGATAGATAAACAAGTTGTCAAATAGACTTCTACATATATAGATAGACATATAGATTGATTGACAGATAGTCACATAGAAAAGATAGATAACAAATTAGATAGGTAGAGGGATAGATAGTTAGATTAATAGATTGATAGACAGATAGACAGATAGATAGATTAACATATAAACATATAGATAAATAGATATATAGATAATTAGATAGATAGATAGGCACATAGATGATAGATTGATTAAAATATAAATAGATAGATTGATTGATATATATATATATATATTGACATATAGTTACATAGATAAACAGATAGAAAGGCAAAGAGAAAGTCTAATAGACAAATAGGCATATAGTTAGATAGAATGATAGATAGAAAAATAGATAGGCCAATAAATTGATAGATGATAGACATATAGAAAGATAGACAAATAGAAAGAAAGACCTTAATAAATAGACATATAGATAGATATATATATATTAAAATATAAATAGATATAAAAAGGTAAATAGAAAGATATAATAATAGATAGATAGATAGATTGACAAATATATAGAATTATAGATTGACTGATTTATATTTATATTTATAGATAGATAGATAAACAAAAAGGTAGATAGACAGATTGTGAGATAAATAGATATACAAATAAATATATCGATAGATAAATAGACAAATCAATAGAAAGATAGATAGATAAATAGATAGTCTAAAAAAATAGAGAGATAGACAGATAGATAGAAAGAAAGATAGACAAACAAATAGAGAAATAGATAGATAGATAGGCTTATAGATATGTAGACAAATACACCGATATTAAAATAGATAGTTAGGCCAATAATAGATAAATAGAAAGATAGATAAATAGATAGACAGACAGATAGATAGCTAAATAAACAGTTATATAGATAGATAGATAGACATATAGACATATAGAGATATTGACATATTGACATGTAAACCAATAAACATATTGTCATATAGATTGATAGAAAGATATTTAGATTGATGGATATACAAAGATAGGAAAGAGAGATAGATAGATAGAAAGATAGGGAGCTAGATAGACAGACAAATAGACAGATAGATAGATTAACAGATAAATAGACTGATACATATATAGATAGATAGATAGATAGATATATATATATATATATATATATAGATTAACTAATAGCCTAATAGATAGAAAGACAATTAGATAGTCAGACAGATAGAAAAATAAAAAGATATATAGTTACACAAATAGATAGATAGTTACACAAATAGATAGATTAAAATGTAGGAATTTAGAAAAATAGACAGATATATAGATAAAAAATAAATAGGTATATAAATAAATTGATAGACATATAGACTTATAGATAGACAGATAGACAAATTGACTGATAATTAGATAGATAAATAGGAAGATAGATAAATACACAGAAACATAAATAGATAAATAGATAGATATGTAGATATGTAGATATATATATATATATATATATTGATATATAATTAGAAAGATTGACAAATAGATAGACATATAGATAGATAGATAAATATATATATAGAGAGATCGATAATTTTAAAAAATATATAAATAGATAGATAGATAGATAAATAGACGTATATAGAAGATAGATTAATAGACTAATAGATAGAGAGATAGTTAGATACATATGCAGCTCGACAAATAATTATAGAAAGATAGTTATAAAGATTGAATAATAAAAAGTTAGATAGATGGATAGATAGGCAAATAAATAGATGGACTTATAGATAGATAAACATATAGATAGATAGACAAACAATTTACGAGATATTTTGGCATGCAAAAAGATAGTTAAACAAATAGGTAGATAGATAGATAGATGAATAGACACTTAGAAAGATAGCTAGATAGAATGATAGATAGACAGGTAGATAGAGTGATATATAGATAGATAGGTAGATAGAGTGATATATAGATAAATAGATAGGTAGTTAGATTTAAAGATAAATAGATAGATATCTTGATAAAAAGATAGACATATTGATAGAAAAATTAATATATAGATAAAAACATAGACTAATTGGCATATAGACAAATATATAGATTGACATATAGATAGACTAAAAATATAAAGATAAATATATAGAATGAATGAATGATTGATTGATAAAAAGATATATAAATAGATATAAAGATTTATAGAAAAAATCTAGATATATACACATTTAGACATATAAACATAAAGATAGATAGACATATATACAGAAAGATTAATAGAGAGAAAGATTTATTTATTGATAGACACATAAAAAGATAAACATAAAGAAATATAGACAAATAGATAGATTGATTTATAGTTAGATAGAAACAGAAATAGATAGAAAGATAGATAGTAAATAGATAGACAATTATATAAATTGATAGATTGATAAACAGATAGATAGATAGAACAAAAGACAGATAGTTAGAATGCTAGTTAGATAGTTAGACATATAGACATATATATAGTTAGAAAGTTAGATAATTCGATAGATAGACAAATAGATAGATAGATAAATAGATCAAAAGACTAATAGATAGAAAGCTAGTAAAATAGTTAGACTTATAGAAATATAGACATATAGATAGTTATAAAGTTAGATAGTTAGACTGAAAGACAAATAGATAGATAGAAAGATATAGATATTGATAGGTAAATAGAAAGATAGACAGACAGACAGATATATATATATATGAAGATATATACAAATTGAAAAATTGATAGATAGATAGATAGATAAATAGAGAGATAAAAAGATCGATAGATAGACATATTAAAAAATCGATAGATACATAGATTCATAGTTAGATAGATTAATAGATAAATATATAGATAGCTAGATTGATTGATTGACTAATAGACTAATTGACATAAATACAGTAAGTTAGATAGATAGATATATAAATAAAAATATATAGGTGATAGATAAATAGATATATAGACATATAAACATTTAGACAGAAAGATAAACAAATAGAGAAATAGATTGATAAACATATAGATAGATAGATAGACAGAATCGATAGATAGAAAGTTAGATAGATAGATAGATGAATATATAGAAATATAAATAGATAGATAAATAGACATATAAATATTTAGACATATCGACAGATAGTCAAACAGACAGATTGATAGATAAGCATATAGGCAAATAGATAGATAGATAGATATATATATATATATATATAGACAGATAGATAGAAAGATAGATAGATAGACAGATATACATATAGAATTATAAATTTTAGATAGTTACACAAATAGAAAGATATACATTTAAAAAAATAGAAAAATAGATAAATAGACAATTAGTCTAGACATATAGACATATAGAAAGATACATATACAGATTAATAAATAGATAAATAATCTGATAGACAAATAGGGAGATAGATAGATTGAAAAAAAGATAGATAGATTGACAGATACTAAAATAGAAAGATAGATAGATAATTAAAAAGATAGACATATAGGCAAATAAATAATTGATTAATAAATAGATTGATAGATTGATATATAGAATATAGACAGATAGAGAGATATTGAAATATATAGATAAATAGATAGATATATAAATAGATAGACATATAGATAAATAGACTAATAGACTACATAGACTAGTAGATAGAAAGATAGTTAGTTAGTTAGACACATAGACAAATAGATAGTTAGTTATATAGTGAGATATATAGACAAATATATAGATAGATAGATAGACACATTGATAGATTGATAGTCAGATAGATTGATAGATAGAGAGAACGATTATATAGTTAGACAAATAGATAGATATATAGATAGTTTGACAGACATATAGAGAGATAGACTGATAGACTCATAAACAAATAGACAGATAGATTGATATATAAATACTAGGAATGATTGCCAGATTGATAGATAGGCAGATACATAGATAGAGAGAAAGAAATATAGATAGATAGATAAAAAGATAGATTTAAAAATAGATAGATAGACATATACATAGATAGAAAGAAAGATTGACTAATAGACTTATATATAGAAATATAGTTAAATAGTTAAAGAGATAGACAAATTGAAAATAGATATTTAGATAAATTAATAGATAGATAGACATAGATATTTATACATAAAATAGATATAAATATAGATAAATAAACACATAGACAAATAGAGAGACAAACATATTAATAGATCGATAGATATATAGAAAGGCAAATAGATAGACAGATAGATAGATAGATAGATAAATTGATCGGTAGATAAACTAATAGATTGGTTGAATAATAGTCGAATAGACAGATAGAAAGATATACAGATAAACAGATAGTTAGAGAGATAGACAGAAAGATAGATATAAATATTGGTAGATAGACATTTATAGATATAGATATATATTGAAAGATAGATAGATAGATAAATAGATAGACAAATAGATAGAAATAAAAATATATTGATAGAGGGATAGACACATATATAGATAGATTGATTGATTGATAGAAAGCTAGATAGATATATAGACATTTAGATAGATATATAGATAGCTAGAAAGATAAACGGATAGATAGATAGACAGACAGATAGATATATAAAGAGACTATTATACATTTTGAAAGATGATAGTATGATAGTTAGATATATAAAGATAGAGAAAGAGAGACAGATAGATAGATAGACATATAGACTCATAGAAACATAGTTATATAAATAGATACATAGATATTTATATTGGATTGTTCGACATTTAGAGATATAGATAGATATATAGTGAGAGAGATTGATAGATAGATAGACAAATAAACAAACGAATAGATATTAAAATAGATTGATAGTGAGATAGACAGATATAAAGATCAAATTGATTGATTGATATAATGAAAAGATATATATATGGACATTTAGATAACTAGACAGATAGGGATATAAGTATATTAACATATAGTTAGATAGAGAGATTTAAAGATTTAAAGATAGATAGATAGATATATATATATATATATATATATATATTCAGATGCATAGATTTATTGTTTAATAGATTGATAGACACATAGATAGATAGTTAGAAATATAGATACATAGAAATATAAACAGAAAGATAGATGGAAAGATAGAAAAAAACAAATAATAGATAGATAAACAAATAGCCAAATACACATATAGATGGATAAATAGATAGACATATAGATAGATAGACATATAATTAGTTAGATAGATAGACAGATAGACATATAAATAGATAAACAATTATATAGATAGATTGATTGATACTCAAATAATATAGAGACAGACAAATAGATAGTTAGATACTAAAATATTATAGAGATAGATAGCCAGTTATACACATAGATAGATAAATATGTAAGTAGGTAGATCAACATATATACAAATAGATTGATTGATAAATAGATAGATAGATAGATAGACAAAAATATATAGATAGAAAGACTAATAGTCATATAGACATATTGATAGAGACATATAGATGCATATATAGAAAGACATATAGATAGATTAATAAATATACAGATAGACATTTAGATAGATAGAGAGATATACAAATAGACATATATATAGAAAGTTAGATAGATAGATAGAAAGATAGAATAATCAATAAATAGATCAATAGATAGATTGATAGATTTTTATATATATATATATATAGATAGATATATATATATATATATATATAGTTTGACTAATAGACAGATAAATAGATAGATTGATAGAAAATTAGATATATGGATATTCGACAGACAGTCAGATAGATTTATTGATCGATAGACAAATAGATAAACAATTAGACAAATAAATAGATAGATATATAGACAGAAAGCCATATAAATATATAAATAGTTAGATAGATAGACATATAAATAGATAGATAGACATATAGATAGATAGATAGACAAATAGATAGATAGATAGATTGAAATATATATAGATATAAAGATAGATAGATAGACATATAGATAATATAGATAGATATCTAAAACATAGATAGAGTGATAAATAGATAGTTAGATATATAGATAGATAGACAGATAGATAGATAAAAAGAAAGACATATAGTTAGATATACAGATAGACATAGAGATAGATGGACAGATAGACAGACCAATAGATAGATAGATAGATGATAGAAATATAGAAAGATATATTCATAGATAAATAGTTAGATAGATAGTTAGATAGATATAGAGAGATAGAGAGAAAGAGAGAGATTGACAAAAATACTCACGAAGAGACAGAGAGATATAGAGAGACACAAAGAGGGATAGAGAGACTAATAGATAGATAGAAAGATAGTTAAACATATATATAAGTACACAAATATATAGATTGACAGATAGATAAGTATGTTGGTAGCTCGGTATATAGGTAATTAGTTAGAAAGATAGAGATATAGAAAGATAGAGGTATATAGGTAAAGAGGTAGAGAGATAGTGAGAAAAAGAGATAGAGAGAGAGAAATAGAGAAATATATCGATTAATTGTTAGATAGAAATGATATAAAGATATAAAGGGATATAGATAAAGATAGATATACTAATAGATAGATAGGCAGAAAAATTAATAGATAAAAAGACAAATAGGTAGGTAGACCAACAGACTAATAGAATAATAGACTGACAGACTAATAGACTATAAAACTTATTGATTGATTGATTGATAGACAAACAAAAAGATACATAAATAGATACACATATAGATAGATTGACAGATAGACAAATAGATAGATAGACAAAATAGATAGAGATATAGAAAAATAGATAGTTAGAAAATTAGATAGACAAATAGATACATGATAGATAAGTAGATAAACATATATAGAAAAAGATAGATATAGTAACAGAAAGAAAGATAAATAGATAGATAGAAAATAATATACATCTAGTCAAATAGACTAATAGATAGATAAACATATAGATAGATATAAAGATAAAAAGCTACTCATTTATATAGATAGATATATAGATAGATAGACATATATATAGATAGACATATAGAAAGAGAGACCGAAATACAAATATACATATAGATAGACACACACACACACACACACACACACACACACACATATCTCAATCTCGATTGGAAGGTTATCCCGAGAATCTGCCATTGTAGTGCGATTTGAGCTCAACTCAAGAAAAGATGGATAATTCGAATTTATTATTCAACAAAAAATCATTTATTTCTATAACAAGGAGAGTAGGAGACTGTGCTCCTATTTCGACATTTGTCACTAAAGATTCAGCCCCGGTAGTGCTACTTATAGAAAATGAGTTTTTGAAGCTTGCCGAACCATTCAAGCTTACATTAATCGGGAAGTTCTCCCATGGCAAGCCGAGCTACGAGGAAATTTATGCATTTATCATGGCGTTAAAGCTAAAACAAGTTGTGAAGATTACTATATACGATGGGAGACATGTGATCTTCCGACTCAAGGAGGAAGACGCCTTCCTAAGGCTATGGATGCGAGGGCAGTGGACAATTGTTGGATACCCCATGTGAATACTTAAGTGGTCGCCTGATTTTTCCCCAGCTGTATAACCTGCGCAAGCTCTGGTATGCTTCTCACTCCCACGACTCCCCATACATCTTTTTAGCAAATATTTTCTGCACTCCATAGTCCTCTGTCTAGGTATGCCATGGCTTATTGACGAAGCCACAGCCTACATGACAATACCTAGTTTGGCCCAAATCCTCATTGAGGTCAATTTCAATGTACCTCTACCAAGTAAAATATGGGTAGGAAGCGACCTAAACCATGGATATTGGCAGAAAATAACTCTATAATCCTCCCCCTCTTACTAGAGGTGTCAAACGACCTGTTTTTTTTTGAGCACGGGATTGCTTTCGTGCCGGGCCAGGCCCGGCACGGTTACTGTACCATGTTGTGCCTGGCCCTTCATGGTTTAAAAAAGCCGTGCCTAGCCCGCTCGTGCAGGGCCTAGCCGTACGGGCCAAACCAGGCCATACGGGCCAAAAAAATTTTTTTTTTTATAATTTATTGTTTTAATTTTTATTTTAATTATATAAATTATTAAATTATATATAAAATTATAGATAATGTATAATATTATATATTTATAATATGAAAATTGTTAAAATTTATTAAAATTACAAAAATAAAATTTTTTATAATGTTATATAAAATTAGTTTAAAATTTATTACAATTATATAAAAGAGTTATAAATTTGTAAATGAAAAATTAAAACAAAAAAAATAAATAAATCAATAAATTATGTTAAAAAAAATTAAAAAGTAAAAAAAACATAAACCAACCAAATGAAAAATGACCAATCAGCCATTAGATATCAACGGTCCGAACCAAACAAATTAAAGTTTCAACGTAACGTATAAATAAAACATACAATCAATAAAAAATAAAACATCGAAATCAAAAAATAGTAGATCATCATCAATCGTCAATCAACATATCATGAGCATCATCAGCCGTAACATCAAGATAAGTATCATATGGATCATCATGATCAGCAATCAACTCCTCTGCTATCGTTGTGGATGCGGCTGCAGTCCTAGTCCCAGCACTAGCACGATCATGGATGCTAAACCTCAAAACCTTCCAATCCTTCAAACAAGCAAAGGCCTCAACAATATCTGGACGTAATCTCGATCTCCTATCCAAAAACACGTTCACTACAACAGAAAAAATAGACTCCGATGATTACGCTCTACACCGAAGGAGTTAGTAGATCCCATGTCATCCTAGATAGCACGGGAAAGGTGGACTCATATGATTTCCACCACTATAATATATCAAGATTCTTAGTATCAGAATGTGATAGGATTGAGCAGTAATCGGTATCTAAGTACCGAGAAAGCTCGCTCTTATGTGATGGTCCACCCCTACGTTTCCCCCTCACTAGCTGAATGGAAAAATCGTCATCTCCGAACAAGGTATCCATGTCTGTAATCAAAGTCTCACTACCACCACCACCATACCTAGTATCGTAGTATGTGAACAGGTTAGTCAACTTCTCGTTGATGAACCCTTCAGGTGGGGCTTCCAGGTTCATGCACGAGGAAATGTAAGTCAGGGTGTTTTCTACCACTTCCACCTTAACCCTAGGGTCCATGCATGTAGCAAGATAATAAAGAGATGGAACGGTAGACCAGTACTTTAAGTACTTGGTTTCCATCTCTGCAGCCATATGTCTAAGTGTCGGGTCAGCTTGCTACTTCCTAAACATGCTACTAATGTTGCATATGTACCGGAGTGCAATGCAAGTCATTGGCATATAAACTGACGAACACATGTTCGTCATGTTATAAAAAATCTTCAAGAATTTCATAAATGAAATTCCTAAAGCCCAGTCAGTGTCGTCAATGCTAAGTTCATCACTCTTACTATCGACATAGTCGGATATCACATGTTCGTATCCAACACATGATTCCAACATCAGGTACCTGTAATTCCAATGATGTCTCACATCCGATTGGAATTTCTTCTTCTTAAGATTCACAGACAAACAGATACTATCAAACTCTTGTTGATTGCGAGGAGTGCGAATATATTTTAGTGCATTATGTATATTATCCAATGCAATGGAACACACATTCATACCCACTTGAACAATCACGTTAATCATGTGACACATGCATCTGACATGAAAAATCTTTTCTAATGGTGTGTCTCTTATATTCCTAACAAACATGTTAATCGCTACTCCATTATTAGATGCGTTATCGAATGTGACACTAAAAATTTTATTTTGAATTTTATATTCTCTAAATATTTTCATCATACACTCAAAAATGGCCGGACCATCATGAGGATGAAGAAACTTAGAGAATTATTAATTTTTTTATTCATAGTCTAGTTAGAATCTACATAGTGGCTGGTGAGATATGCATAAGATGATTCATCGTGACTTATCCAGATATCAGACGTCACGGACACCACTCTACTATATTCCATAAATTCATTAATTATTTTTTGTTTTTCTAACTTATACAATTTTAGTATGTCATTCCTAGATGTGGATCTAGGAAACCTACGATAAGCAGGCTGAAAATATGTCTGCATGATGCGCACTATCCTTGGATCTTCCGAAAATCTGATCGGAAGACCCATCAATGTGATAAGTCTGACCATGTCATCCCTACCCAACTCACTAGAGTATTTGAAGGGAGTAAACTTTGAGACTGAACTCGATTCAGTCTCAAAAAATATAGTGCCAAGTTGGGTTTGCCTAGGATCTAATGGATTATGTTTTTTGGTGCATAATTCGGCATGCCTCTTAAGGTGCCCAGTCCCAAACGTATTCTTACATGTTAAAAGTCTCATACAATATTTGCATTGTGCCATTTCTTTTTCATTACCCCTAGAATTTTTTTGTTTTATTATATTAAAATGAGTCCAAACTATAGAAGTCCTCCTAGTTTTTTGTTTTTTAGAAGTTTGGGTTGAGATGACTGGAGAAACCAAAGTTTCAGCAGCCTCAGACCTTTGTGTAATATTTTCATTTTCTAAATTTAAATATGTTTCATTTGTATTTGTCATTTTTTAGGATTTTTGTAATTCGGAATAGTTATTTAGAGAGTAGATGACTGATTTTAATATTTTCTATTTTTGGTCTAGAGAGGGAAACTAGAGAGAGAGAGAGAAAGTAAAAAAAACTTAAAATAAATTACCCGGTAAAAGCAGTGAGATCGATCACATGCACGGTGCACCACAGTCAAGCTCAAAATTCAAAACTCAAGTTGAGATTCCCGAAAATCCAAGCCGAATGCCGAAATCCCTTGTCCCGAGAGAGATGAGCAAGATTTTTGAGAGAGAAAATTTGAGATTTGAGAGCAAAAATGTTTATGAAAAACATAAATGTTATAGAAAGGGGGGATGGAATTTATAGATTAAAAAAATATATATTTTTTTGATTTTTTTTTGTTTTTTTTAATTTTTTAGGGGGCAGAATCATGAGGGCCGTTGGATTCTGCCCCCTAGCCATTGGAGGGAAGATCCAACGGCTGAAATTTTAAATTTTTTTTTTGCTCGTTTAGGGGGGGGGGGTGAAATTGGGTTGGCTCAGGGGACCACGTGTCGAGTCCAATCAGACCCAACCCGCGGTCTTTTTTGCGGGAGAGGCGAAGTTAGGGGGACACAGGACGAACACGTGCAGGTGTGCCGTGCCACGGGCACCGATCCGTGCCGGGTCAGGCCCGGCACGGCATGGCTCGTGCCTTACCCGTGCATGGGATATTCCTGGCCTGGTGGCCGATAGAAAGAAAAATGGGGCACCTAAAAGAGGAATGCATGGTGGCCGATAGAAAGAAAAAAGAGGGTATGGCCTGGGTAAGAAAGGAGCAAAGGAGGGAGAAGAAAATAGGGGGGGAGGAGAGAAGAAGAGGGGGGGTGGCAGGAGAGAGAAACAGTAGAGGTGGGAAGGTAGAAGCTAGAGAAGAGGAACATGATAATAGTTAAGGGGGGGGGGACTAGAGGGAGAAGAGGGGAGGATAGAGGAGGGAATCCTAAACAAGGACAAGAAAGAGGAGATTAGAAAATGACTAGAGGAAACTACTAAGGAGTTTGAAATGATAGAAAGAGGAGGGAGGGAGGTGGATCTTAGAGGGAGGGAGGTGGATCTTAGAGGGAGGAGTGAGGAAAAATTATCACACAAAAGCATAGAACAATTCAACTAGGTAGAAGATGATTTGCTATTGGAAGAAGAAGTGGAGGCGAAAAGCGGGCCATTGTCCAGCAGTACCAAAGAAGATTCCATGTTGGCACATAAAGCTCCATTTGACGACATAGGGCTAAATAACCACTCAATTAGGTATGCACCAAAAAGCATAGAAAAAGCCATGGAAGAAATTAGGAAACTAGAAAGAAGTTTAAAGAAATATATTCCAAAGAGAATAGAACAAGCCCCACCGAGCTCAAGCAAGACTTTAAGAAATAAGAAAAAACATATAAATCTAAAATGCGAGTCAAAATGCATAACAAGAGCAAATGAAATACACTTAAAATGAATAGTCTATTTTGGAATATAAGAGGAGTAGCGAACACTCCTACGTTTAATAGAATTAGGAATTTAATTAAAATCCATATAATTAAAATAGTTGCATTGGCTGAACCAATGGTAGATAAAAATCAGATAGAGAATTATAAGACGAAGATAGTTCTACATAAGGCATTTTCAAATCAAAATGGTAAGATATGGGTTGTGTGGAACAACTCTATGGACATAAAAATAATAGTAGAAAATGATCAAATTTTCAGCGGTAAAATAGGAAAACACTCGGAAACTATTTATTCAGTAGTATATCCAAGTAATGGGAGGGAGATTAGGAAAATGCTTTGGCACAAGATGAATTCATTAGCAGCCAGAAAATTTCCATGGATCATAGGAGGAGATTTCAATGTGATCAGAAACACTAACGAGAAAAAAGGTGGTAGGCCTCCCAACCCGATAGCCATATCGCAATTTAACGAGGCTATTGCCGGTGCAAAATTAATAGAAATAGATTATCTAGGACCAAATTTCACATTGTGTAATGACTAGAGGAAAAGAGGAGCGATCTGGTCGAGATTCGATCGGGTGCTAGTTAATACTCAATGGCTAGATAATATGGGCGAAATAAAGGTACAACATTTAAGCAGAACCAGCTTAGATCATAGCCCGCTATTGATTACACTACAAAAAAAGAAAATAAACTAGAAAAGGTTTATTTTCCAAAACATGTGGGGTATGCATAAGGATTTCGAGGCCGTAGTGAGAGATTCATGGGAAAAGACAGCTTTGGGTAACCCCATGCAGATATTGGGACAAAAACTGCGCGCACTATGCTAGGGTCTCAATAAATGGAATAATGAGGTATTTGGTAATATTGTTTCATGAATCCAGGAAGCTGAGGAGAAAGTAACAGCCTTAGAGGTAGAATATGAAGTTAAAGAAGATGACCCATCTAGAATGGAGCTTAGCAAAGCAAAAACCAAATCGAGACTCAGAATGCATATGGAAGAAGTCTTTTGGAAACAAAGGGCTAAAATAAAATGGCTAAAAGACGGAGATAAAAATACCAAAATTTTCAACACATTGGTAAAAATTAAAAATCAAAAATTAGAAATAAAAGGTCTCAAAGGAATCAACGGAGAGTGGTTAGAAAGAGAGGAGCATATTAAAAAAGAATTATAAGAGTTCTTCAAAGCTCATCTAAGTGGGTCAAATGTAGGTAGGAAATGCACATTAATAGAATAAATTAAAAAAAGAGTTTCAGAATGAGATAATAAAATTCTGGCAGAAATTGCCACGGAAGTAGAAGTGAAAGAGGCAGTTTTTTAATGCCAATAAAGAAAGCTCTGCGGGCCCAGATGGATGGAAATATGGATTTTTTCAAAGATGCTGGAGTATAATCAAAAAGGAAATAATTGCAGCTTTAATCTGGATTTTCAAGGGCGTAGAAATCTCAAAATAATGGGCCAGCTCATACATAGTTCTGATTCCCAAGAAGAATAACTCGCAGAAAGGAGAAAACTATAAGCCAATTAGCCTATGTAACACAATTTATAAAATTCTAGCTAAAATCCTCCAGAACAGACTGAGTAGGTTACTTCCTAATATCATATCACCAGAATAATCAGGTTTTATTAAAAACAAGTTGATAACGGAAAATTTTAGCCTTGCATCAGAAATGATGAGGGATATAGGGTCGAAGGTGAGAGGTCATAACGTAATCATAAAGCTCTCTCTGTCAAAAGCTTTTGACATAGTCGAATGGAAGATTTTGTGCTATCTAATGAGAAGAATGAGATTTCTTGAATTCTGGATAGACATTATATACAGATGCATATCTAGTGTCTGGGTCAAAATTCTCATAAATGGAAAGATAGGTGAAGAATTTAAACCATCTAGAGGCTTTAGGAAAGGAGACCCATTATCGCCCTCTTTATTTAACATATATTTAGAACTCTTTATAACAAACTTGAAGGCGCAAGTCAGGAAGGGCAATATACTAGCCTATAAACATCCTAAAAATACACCATTAGTATGCTGCTTGGCATACGCAGACGATCTGATTATAATTTACAAATTCTAGTAGTAGATCCATGAAAAGTCTGATGGAACTTCTTTAAACACTAGAAGAGGAATCAAGACAAATGCTAAATAAGAATAAATATCATTTCATGATAGCAACTAAAATAGTAGAGGACATAGCTCAAAGGATTAAAGCAGTCACTGGTTTTGTCCAGAGTAAAGGAGCAATAATGTACCTGGGATGCCCAATCTATGAAGGAAGAATGAAGGAGGAATACTTGTCATTTATACTGGACAAGATAAGGCAAAAGATTGCCGGATTGAAAGAGAACTTGCTAAATATGGCAGGAAAAATAACATTAATCACTCATGTGTTGCACGGATCGTTAACTCACATCCTCATGGCGACACAACTACCAAAAAGTATTATAAAAAAAATAAAAAAAGAAATGGCTAACTTTCTATGGGGAAAAAAGAAGGTAAAAATAAATTACATTGGAAAAAATAGAGGGATTTATGCTTTCCAAAAGAAGAGGCATGATTAGGCTTCACTAGTCTAAATGATATAGCCAAAGCTTGGGCATGCAAAAACTATTGGAGATTAAAAGCAAATGATAACATCTGGGCATCTTACTTAAAAGCAAAATACGGGTTAGGAAACAAGCCATTTAAAAATCTCAAAAAAGGGACTAAAAGTTGGAAATTGATGTGTAAACAATAGAGCTTAGTAGAAAAACATTCTATCTTGACCAAAAATGGATGGAAATGGATTCTAAACCCATAGGGCAACTTCACATTAAAAAGCACCAAAGGGATGGTTCATAGCAAAAGGCCTCCACAACTTAAAAGAGCTCTGGATAAATGATTTGCCTCAAAAGACAAATGTGCTTATGTGGAAAATATTTACTAATATCATCCCTGTAGACGAAAACATTCAAAAAAAAGGCATAAAACTAGTATCCAGATGTGATTGTTGTTATCAAGAGACTGAAAGTGCAAATCACCTATTTTCAATGGGCAAGATTGCATTGAAAGTATGGAACAAATTGGAAGCTAAAGCAGAAATATAGAAGAGTGTAGTGCCACTGAGAAACAGATTAGAGAACTGGTCAAAAAAGCAAACAAAAAACAAAATTTTAAAATGGATAAGGAATTTTATTCCTCACATAGTGGTTTGGTGTTTATGGAAAGGAGAAACAAAAGTCAGTTTTAGAACGTTGAAATGAAAGCTAAAGACATAATAAAATAAATCAAAAAAGAAAGTGCATTCATCACTACTTGCGACCCAATAAAAGTGAGAACAATGGAAGTAGATGAATACAGAAGAAAAGCATGGAGCCTAGCAATCATAACAAAGAAGACACCAGCTATTAAAATAGTTAGCTGGAACAAACCATTGCAGGGAGGCTTCGTGCTAAACACGGATGGGAGTTTCAAGAGAGAGATGGGAGAAGCAGGAGAAGGAGGATCTATAAGAAATGAAGAGGGAAAAGTATTGAAAGCATTTACTTTTAGATTCACAGCCTTCTCTACACTACACGTGGAGATTAAGGCCCTACAAAGGGGCTTGCAAATATGTAAAGAAACTAACTACCTAACATTCAAGCACAAGTGGACTCAAAAATATTAGTGCATCTAGTACAAAGTAAGGCATACTTATGGCAATTTGAAGAAGAGATTGATAACATTAGAAAGACCTTAATAGAAATAAAAGGACAAATAAAACATATATATATAGAGAAGCTAACACACTAGTAGATAAATTAGTTGTAGAAGGAAGGAAAAAAAGATCACAAGAATTTGAGGGGGATAGGGTACCCGTTAGGTTTAAATGTTTGATAGAATTGGACAAAATTGAATTTCCATATATCAAAATAAAAGAAACTAGAGATTAAAAAAAGGGAGGAACCTATATACATATAAATATTGAGATGAATATCTGCCCTAGATAGGGCAGAAATTCCTGCCCTAGATAGGGCCTAAGTTTTTTACTAACGCTTACTTACTACTGTTATAAGTCTATGTGAAGGATTAACGGCAAAAAAAGCCTCCCCGGTCCTGAGGGGAGCCTAACAAAGTGCAAAGGTTTGTAATTATTCAATATATTCAATTTTGGACTTTTGTTTCTGTTTTGTGCCTATACAACAGGAGGAAAATAGTCAAGGACCAAGAGAACTCAAAGGTGTAAGGGCTCCTTGTTTTCTCATGCTATAACTGTCTGTAGATAAGGAATAGCATCCTGGCTCCAAGTGGTTTTAAAAGGTAATTAGATTATGTAATGTCATGTCTTGGGATGTTTGTTTGTTGGTTATCTTAGCTAGCTGTCGATGGAAGGAGAGCTTCGTGTGAGGAGAGGAGTGTTGAAGCTGCCATAATTTATAAATATTTGATACAATCAAAGGCAAAGGAAGGTTGGTGAAAATGCACTAAATCTAGGATGATATGCCAAACACAAGAAGATTCACTGCAAGCAGAATATGCTTCTTTTATTTATCTCATTAAGGATGTAAAAGAGGTTAATGGTGGATTTAGTCAATACATATTTTGCTATGGTTTCTTGAAGTGTAGGGGATGTACAATACTAGGCAGAAAGTCTGGCATGCTATATGATGATGATCAAACAGCTTGCAAGGAAGAAGTACATGGTGGTCAGAAAGTAGATATATTCTATCAATTGTGTCCTTGGTTTTGTGTGCTTGATGTGCAGGTCAAAAGCATAATTAGGATAGGAGGAATATGATTAAAACAACAAAAAGGATAGAAAAATTTCAATTAAGGCAGGATGGCAGCAGTTATAAGGATGCTGATGTGAAGGGAGCTAGCTATAAGTATAAGGGAAAGAGAGATAAAAGACAAAGTAGGCAAGGCATAAAGAAGTATAAACACATAATCAAAGTAAAGGGGTGCATTTAGAGAAAGGAAAAGAAGAGTCACTTCAAGCATAATGCATTTTCTCTTGTTTATTTTATTTTACTCAAGGGTGTAAAAGGGATAAGGATAGTTCTAGATTATAAAAATGGTATTCCTCCACCAAAAGAGAGGCTTTTTATTAATAAAACAAACTTTCCAAAAAAAAGACATATAGATAGATAGACATTTAGATAGATAGAAATATTGACAAATAAATAAATATATAAATAGACAGATAGATAAATAGATTGATAGATAAGTAGACATATAGGCACATAGATATAGACAAAAATAGAGTTAGACTAATATACAAATAGATAGCTTGATTGCTAGACACTTAGACATAGATAAATAGATAAAATATAGATTTATTGATAGATAGAAAATTAGATAGATATACAGTTAGACAAGTAGATAAATAGATAGTCAAAAAATTATACATATAGACAGTTAGACATGTAGACAGATAGATAGATAGACAGATTGACAACTAGATAGATAGATAGATAGATAGAAAATAGACATACAGATAGATCTGCAGATAGACATATCAATAAATAGACAAATAGACATTTAGACAAACTGATATATAGACAAATAGAGAGGTTAATAGATAGATATATAGATAGAAGGATAGATAGATAGAAATAAAAATAGATAGAAAGATAGATAGAAAGATAGATAGATAGAAAGATAGATAGAAAGATAGATAGATAAATAGATAGACAAATAGACATATAGATGGATAGACATATAGATAGATAGATAGACAGATAAACAGATAGATAGATAGATAGACTTACATTTGATAGATAGTCAGATAGACATATAGATTGATCAATAAATAGTCAGATAGACATATAAAGAGATTTTAAGATGTAGAGATAAAGAGATAGATAGGAATACATATAAGAGACAAACAGATAGACAGAGACAAAAAGAGACTTATAGACACATTGAAAAATAGTGACATAGACAAATTGACAAATAGGTAGGTTGACAATTAAATAAATAGATAGATAGCTAGGCAGGTATGTATGTAGGTAGGTAGGTAAGCAAGTAGAGAGAAAGAGATAGAGAAGTAGATGGAAAGAGAAGTAAAAAAAAGAAAGAAAGGGAGATAGAGATATATAGAGATAGAGGAATAGAGAGATAGAGAGATAAAGATATAGAGATAAATAGATAGAGAGATTGTGAAATAGAAAGATAGAGAGATAAAGAAATAAAGAGATAAAGAGATAGATAGATAAAGAAAGAAAGTTATATAGAGATAGAGAGTTAGAAAGATAGATAGATAGATAGATTGATAGATAGATAGACAAACAAAAAGATAGAAAGAAATATATATAGATTGACTGATAGACTGAGAGAATAACAAACTGACAGACTAATAGATAGATAAATAGACAGAAAGATAGATAAACTGATATATAGACATAGACAGATAAAAAGAAAGATAAACTGAGAGACTAGTAGATACACAATTGACAAACAGATAGATAGATAGATAGATAGACAAATAGATATGTATATATAGAGACATAGACAGATAGATAGATAAACTGATAGAAAGATAGATAGATAGACAAATAGATAGATTAAAAGATAAAGAGATAGACTAATAGATATATATATATATATACATATAAAAATATACATATAGATAGATAGATAGATTTACGTATAAATAGATAGGTAAATAAAAATATATAATGATAGACAAATAGGTATTTAGGAAAATAAGCAGATTGACAAATAAATATACAGATATAGTTATATAGTTAGATGGATAGATAGATAGATAGATATATAGAGACATATATTTATAGAATGATAGATTGATAGATACATAGATAGATAAATATGAAGATAGGCACAAAAATAAATAGATAGATAGACAAATAAAAAGATAAATAGATACACAAATACATAGTTAGATGAATAATTAGATATATATATATATATATATATATATATATATAGATAAATATATAGATATAGATAGATATAGATATATAGATAGATAAATAGAAAAATAGATGGACAAAAAGGTATATAAACAATCGATAGATAAATAGATTGACAGAAATTCAAATAGTAGATAGATAAATAGCTAAAAATACACATAGATTGATAAATAATTAGATAGACAGGTAGATAAACATATATACAAGTACATACATAGACAAATAGAAAGATAGATAAACAAAAATATATAGATATATAGATAGACTAATAAACAAATATACAAATAGTTAGATGTACAAATAGATATATAGAAAGAAAGGTTGTTATATAGATAGACATATAGATAGATAAACATATTGACATATATATAGCTAAATTGATATACATATGACATATATACAGATAGATAGATACAAAGATAAATAAATAGAGAAATTAAAAAAAATAGTTCAATAGATAGATAGATAGATTAATTAACCGAGAGATAGATATATATATAGAAAAAAATAGAGATTTATAGATAAATAAATAGATATATTGATTGACAGAGACATAAACACATAGACAAATAGACATATAGACAGATAAATAGATTTAAAGATAGATAGATAGACATATAGATAAGCTAAAAGATAGATAGACATATTAAAAGATAGACAAATAGACAGATTGATAAATAGACAGAAATGTAGAAATACAATTAGATAGATAGACAAATAGACAAATAGATAGATAGAGAAATAGATAATTAGATAAATAGACAGACAGACAGATAGATAGATAAATAGATATATAGATAAACATATGGATAGATAGATAGATACAAAAATAGTCAAAAAGATTTAGAGAGAAAGATAGATAAATAGATAGATATATTGATAATTAGAGAGATGGATAGATAGATAAATAGATAGATAATAGATAGATATAAAGATAGATAGATAGATTGATTGATTGACACATAGGTATATATTAAGATAGATAAATAGATAGATAGATAGATGGATGGATAGACAGACATACGGATAGATAGATAGATATATAGATAGACAAATAGATAAATAGATCGATAGATAGACATATAGATAGATAGATAGATAGATTGTCATATAGATAGATAGATAGATTATTAGATAGTTAGATTGAGAGATAGAGAGATAGTCAAATAGACATAAATATATATATAGAGACAGAGAAATAGATTGAGAGACAGTGAGAAATATAGATAGATAGAGAGACAGAGAGATAAATAGATAGATAGGAAGGTAGATAGATAGATAGATTGATAGATAACAAGCTAGGTAGGTAGTTATTTAGGTAAAGAGAATGAGAGATAGTGAGATAAAGAGATAGAGAGATAAAGATATAGAGAGAAATATATATTGAGATTTAGAGATTGAGAGATATAGAGGAAGATAGAGAGATAGAGAGATAGAAAGAGATAGAAAGAAAAAGAAATATATATATAAGGATAGAAAGAGATAGAGTAATTGAAAGTTAGCAAGATATGGAGTTATAAAGATAAAGAGATTGAGATATAGAAAGATAGATAGAGAAAGAGATAGAGAGATATAGAGATAGAGAGATAGTGAGATAAAGATACATATAGATAGAGAGATAGAAAGATAGATAGAAAAAGAGATATATAGATAGAATGATAGACAGATAGATGAATAGACAAATAGATAGATAGACATATAGATAATCTGAATAACTAACTCACTGACTAATTGACTGGCTGAGTTATCGACTGACATACTAATAGAATTGCATACTGATAGAGTAATAGACTGATAAGCTAATAGGCTAACATACTGAATACAAATAGATAGTTAAACAAAAAGACTAATAAATACACAGACAAATGGAATAATACACAGAAATGTTGACAAACAAATAGACAAACAAATAGATAGATAGGCAGATAAACAGATCGATAGTCGGGTATACAAAAAGTCAGGCAGACAAATAGTCAGGAACACAGGCAGTCAAGCATATAGATTGTCAAGCAAAAAGACAGATAGACAAACAAAAAACTGAATGAAAGATAGTCAAAAAATATAAAGAAATAATAAGATAAATAGATAGATAGATAGATAGTAGACAAATAAAAAGATAGATAAATAGACTAATAGATAGATAGATAGACAAATAGATAGATACTCAGATAGACAAATAGATAGATACATAGTTATATAGACAAATAGATAGATAGATATTAGATAGATAAACAAATAGATAGATTGACAAATAAACAGATAGACAAATAGACACATAGACATATAGATAAATAGACAGATAGTCAAATAGATAGATAGATAGTTAGATAGATTGATTGAAAGATAGAGAGATAGAAGGATAGATAAAAATACAGACACCGAGATAGAGGATAGATTGAGAGACAGGAAGAGTGATAAATAGAGAGACAGAAAGATAGATAGATAGATTTATAGGTATGTAGGTAGATAGAAAGATGGGTAGATAGCTAGGTAGGTATAAAGATTGAGAGATTGTGAGTTTATAAGATTGAGAGAAATGAAATAGAGATATAAAGATTTTGAGAGATTAAGAGATTGAGAGATTGAGAGATAGACAAGGAGATGGAGAGATAAAGATATATAGAGAGAGAGAGAGATATATATATATATATATATATATATATAGAAAGGGAGATAGAGAGATAGAAAGATAAAGTGATATATAGATAGAGGCAAAAAGAAAGAGAAATATATAGATAAAGATAAATGAAGATAAAGAGATAGAGAGATAGAGAGATTGTAGATAGATAGATAATGAGATAAAAAGATATAAAGATAGAGATATAGAGAGATAGATAGATCGTCAATAACAAGATATAGAGATGGAATGATAGAGAGATAGAGATATGTAGAGATAGAAAGATAGACATATAGATGAATAGATAGATAGATAGATAAACAAGCTAAATGACTAACTGACTAATTGACTGATAGACTAACTAATTGATTGACTGACTGGTACACTGACAAACTAATAGATTAATAGACTAAATGACTAATAGACTAGCTAACAATTAGAATAATAGACTGAAAAATAGACATATAGAATAATAGATAGACTAATATACAGACAAAAAGATAGATAGAAAGATAGATAGAAAGATAGATAGAAAGATAGACAAACAGACACACAGAAAGTTTGCCTAACTGATAGACAAATAGATAGATCAACACACAAGCAGATAGATAGTTAGGAAGACAAATAGTCAGGCAGACAAAGTCAGAAAGATAGATAGTCAAGCATACATATAGTCAAGCAGAAAGATAGATAGAAAGATAAACAAATAAATGGATAGACAAAGACTAACTGATAGACAGACTAACTCTCCTACTAACTGACAGATAGGTAGATAGAAACATAGAAAGATAGATTCACAAACAAATAGGCATATAGAAAATAGATAGACTGACATATAAACAGATATATATATTGATTAATTTAAGACAAATTGATAGACAAATAGAAAGATAGATTGTAGACAAATAGATAGATATTTAGATAGATAGACAGATAAATAGATAGATATATTTATAAAAAGATAGATAGATAGACAGACAGATAGACAGGCATATAAGATGACAAATAAACAAATAAACAAATAATCAAATTGATAGATAGATAAATAGATAAATATACATAAATATATACAGAGAGACAGAGATAAAAAGATAGATAGAGAGATAGTGAAATAGATAGATAGATAGATAGTAGGTATACTAATAGATTTGTTGACAAATTGATAGATAGATAGCAAGGTAGATAGGTATCTAGGTAGGTACGTAAGTAGGTAGAAAGATAAAGAGATAGAGGAAAATAGATATAGAGATATAGATAAATAGATATATAGATAGAGAGAGAAATTGATAGAAAGATTGATGGAAAGATAGATATACACATATAAAAATAGACAGACAAAAAGATAGACATAATGAAAGATAGATAGATAGACTGATAGACTAGCAAACTAATAAACTAATAGACATGCAAACTAATAGATCAACAAACTGACATACTAACAGACTGAAAGGCAGATAGATAAACATACAGACATATAACACAGATAGATAGAAACACAAATACACAGTTAGATAGATAGATAGATATATAGATATATAGATAGATAGACATTTATATAGATAGATAAAAATATAAACATGTATACAAATAGAAGATTTCCAAATAGATAGATAGAGAGATAAAGAGATAGAGAGATTAACATATAGAAATATATATAGATAGCTAGATATATAAATATATACAGATAGTCAAATATTAGAAAGACAGATAGCCAGTTAAACACATAGATAGATAGATAGTTAAATATATATACAAATAGACCGAAAAAAATAGATAGATAAATAGATAGATTGTAACAAATATATAGATAGACATATAGACATATAGATAGATAAAAAGATAGATAAATGAAATATATATAGATAGACATATAAATAGATATTGAGATATGTAGATATGCATATATATAGATAGACATATAAACAAAAATAATGATAGACAAATAGATAAATAAAAAAATAGACAAATATAAAGATATATAGATAGAAAAATAGATATATAGACAAATATATAGTTTGATAGATAGACAGAGAGACATATAGATTGATAGACAAATAAACACATAAACATATGCACAGATAGATAGATTTATAGATAGATTTATAGATAGATAGACTTAATAGACAGATAGAAAGATAGAAAGATAGATAAATAGACAGATTGATAGATATATAATTAGATACATTGATAGATAGATAGATAAAAATATAGATAGATATACAGATAGACATATAGACACAAATATAGATAGACATAAAGATAGAAAGATAGAAAGACAAATAGATAAATAAACACATAGATAGATAAATAAATAGTTAGACAGATAGATAGATATATAGATAAATAGATGGACATTATTAGAGATAGATAATAGATAGATAGATAGATAGATAAATAGGCTGAAAGATAGATAAACAAATAGATAGATAGATAGATAAATAGACTCGTAGACAAATAGACAGATAGATAGTTAGACATATAATTTGATAGATAGATAGATACACAGACAGATAAACATATAGATAGATTGATAGATAGACATATAAGTATATAGATAAATTGACTTATAGTTAGAGAGATAGATAGAGAGATAGACAAATATATAGAAATACAATTAGAGAGTTAGAAAGACAGATAGAGAGATAGTTAGAGAGAAAGAGAGACATACAGAGAGATAGAGAAACACAAAGACAGATAAATAGAAAGACAAATATAGAAATAGAAAGATAGACAAATAGATAGATAGATATATATGTAGGTAGACATATAGATAGATACACATAAAAATAGGTAGGTAGGTAGCTAGGTAGATAGGGATGTTGTTAGATAGTGAGATAGTAATTTATATTGGTAGTGAGATAGAGAGAGAGAGAGAGATATATATATATATATATATATATATATATATATAGATAAGAAATACTGATATAATATATATAGATATAGAAAGATATAAAAATAGAGAGATTTAGAGCTAGAGAGATATAAAGATAGAGAGATAAAAAGATAAGAAATAAAGATATAAAGATATAAAGATATAAAGATATAAAGATATAAAGATATAAAGATATATAGAGATAGAAAGATATAGAAATAGAGAGATATAGAGCTAGAGTGATATGGAGATAGAGGGAAAGCATGACTGAAAGATAGAAAGATAACGAAATAGATAGATAGAAAGTAAAAGAGATAAAGAGATAGTGATATTTCAAGATAAAAAGATATAGAGATAAAGAGATTGTGAAATAGATAGATAGAGAGATAGATAGATATAAATATATAAATATTGAAAGATAGAGAGATAGATAAATAAACAAATAGACACATAGAAACATAGACAGATAAACATATAGACAAACTAAATGATTGTCAAACTAATAGACTAACATTCTGACATACTAACATCTAGACATACAAATAGACTGATAGACTGTTAGACTAACACACTAATAAACTATCATATAGACTGACTAATAGGTATACTAACATATAGATAGACAAAAAGACAAATAGAAAGATAGATAGAAAGATAGGCAAACAGACAAATAGATAGATAGAGAGTTACTCATACAGAAAGATATACAGACAGTCAGTCAGGTAGACAAAATGTCAAGAAGATTGATAGTCAGGTAGATAGATAGTCATGTAAACTGATAGTTCGGCAGATTGAAAGATAGATAGATGAGTAGAAGGACAGATAGAAGACAAAATGACTGACTGATAGACAGCTATACAGATAGACATACCGACTGACAAACATATAGACAGACAAACAAACAAACCTATAGATAGATAGACAAATAGACAGACATACAAACAGATACATAAATACATAGATAGACAAACAAACAAATAGAAAAATAGACAGTTAGACAAATTGAAAGTTAGATAGATAGATAGATATATAGACAAATATTTAAAAAAATAGATAGACAGACATATAGCTAGACAAATAGATAGTCAAAAAGATAGACACATTGATAGTCAGATAGATAGAGAAATATATATATATAAACAAAAAGTTAGATGGATATTAATATAGATAGACTAATAGATTTATAGATTGATATATAGATTTATAGACAGATTGATAGATAGAGTAATAGACATATTGATACACAAATTGAAAGACAGGCTGATAGATAGAGTGATAGTTAGATTGATAGATAGATTTATAGATAGATTGATACACATATTGAAAGATAATTTGATAGACAAATATATAGATAGATCAATCGATAAATAGATAGTTATATATATAGATAGATAGCTAGATAGACAAACATATATATAGATAAATAGATAGACAAATAGATAGAAAAAAAGATAGATAAATAGATAGATAGACAGACATATAGACAGATTGATATACAGATAGATAGATAGACAGTTGGATAGATAGTTTAATAGACATATTATTAGACATATAGATAGACAGATAGATTGACATAAAGATAGATAGATAGAGAGATAGATATATATAAATAAAAAATAGATAGATAGTTTGAAATATAGATATATAGACAAATATATAGACAAATAAATAGATAGAAGATAGATGGATAGAAAAATAGATAGATAGATAGAAAGATATAAAAATAGATAATAGATAGATAGAAAGATTGATAGATACATAGTTATATAGATTAATAGAGGAATTTGAAATAAAGAATTATAGATAGATTGATAGAATGATGCATAGTTAAACAAATATATAGATTATTAGATATATTAATAGATAGATAGATAGACAAATAGATAGACATCTAGATAGATAGATAGCTATATAGATAAATAGATAGAAAAATATATAGATAAATAGATAGATAGATATATTATTATACGGATACATAGATAGATAAATAGAAAGAAAGATAGACAGATAAGTAGATAGACAGATAGATAAAAAAATAGTAAGACAGAAAGATAGGAAATTAGATATATAGATATATATACAAATAGATAGATAGATAGATATGTAGACAAATTGAGAAAAAGATTGATAGAAAGATAGGTACACAGATAGATAAACAAATAGATAGATAGATAGATTATTAGACAAATAGATGGATGAATAGATATACATATACATATATAGATAGATAGATTGATTGATAGATACATAGATAGATTGATTGATTGATAGATACATAGATAGATAGATAGATTGATTGATTGAAAGATAAATAGATAGATGGATTGATAGAAAATTAGATTGGCAGATATATAGACTGATAGATAGACTAATATATATATATATATATATATATAGTTAAATTGATAGATTGATAGATAAAGAGATAGAAATACAAATAAATAAACAAATAGAATGGCAGAAAGATAGTTTGATAGATAAATAAATAAATAAATATATATATATATATATTATTTGACTAATAGATAGATAGATAAAAATATACATATATAGATAGATAGATCAATGGACTGATTGATAGAAGATTGATAGATAAATAGATAGATTCATAGACCAATAGATTGATTGATAAATAGAAAGATAGATAGATTGATTGATATATATATATATATATATATATATATATTGATAAACAGATATATAGAGAGATAGATAAATAGATAGATATGTAGATAGATAAATAGATAGATAGATGGATAGATAGATAGATAGATAGATAGATATAAACATAACTAGACAAATAGAAAGATAGATTGAAGGATAGACTGAAAGGTAGATTGATATACAAATTGATAAAAATATTGATAGATAGACAGATAGATAGAAAGACAGATTGATAAATAGATAAATAGACAGATAGATACATAGATAGATATAAATATAGATAAAAATAAATATAAAAATAGATAGATAGACAGATATATTTAGACAAATAGATAGCTAGATAGATAGATATACAAATATATAGATAGTTAAATTGATAGATAGCTAGATATAAAGATAGATAGATAGATAAAAAGTTTGACAAAAAGATACACAACTAGACATACATCCAAATAGATAGATATTTAGATTCATAGATAGATGGTTATACAAATAGATAGAAAGTTGGATAAACAAATTGATAGATAGATTGATAGTCAAAGATAGATAGATATATAGATAGACATATAGATAGATATAAAGATAGACATATAGATAGATAGATAGATAGACACATAGAAGATAGATTATTAGATAAAAATATAGACAGATAGATGGACAAATAAATAGATAGACTGATAAACAAATAGATAGTTAGATATAAAGATAGATTGATAGATATATAGACATATAGATATATATATATATATATATATATATATAGAAAAATAGATAGACTGATATATAGATAGATAGATAGATTTATTGATAGAAAGACATATCGATAGATAGATAGTTAAATATATATATTTTAATATATATATATATATATAGATATATATATATAGAAAAATAGATAGACTAATATATAGATAGATAGATTTATTGATAGAAAGACATATCGATAGATAGATAGTTAAATATATATATTTTAATATATATATATATATATATATATAAACATATACATCGACAAATAAAAAGATAGATAGATAGAGAGATTGATAGACACCTAGACAAATAGATAGATAAATAGACAAAAAGACAAATAGATAGATAAAAAGGTTTACATATAGATAGATAGTTGGATAGATAGATTAATAGATAGATTGGAAGAAAGATTGTAACACTAATTGATAGACAGATAAATAGTGAGATAAATGGATAGAGAGATAAATAGATATATAAATAGATAGAAATGCATATAGATAGATAGATAGACAGACAAATAGATAGGCAAATAAATAGATAGATAGAATGATTGATATATAAAGAGATAGAAAGATAAATTGAAAGAAAATAAATAGTTAGATAGATAGATAGATAAAGAAATAGATAGACAATTAGAGAGATATATATATAGATAGATAGGAAAATATATAAAAATGTAGATAGACAGATAGATAGATAGATAGATAGATAGATAGATAGACAGATAGATAGACAGATACATAAACAAAAAGATAGAGAAAAAGTTTGAAAGATTGATAGAAAGATAGATAGATAGATAGATTGATTGATTGATTGATTGAAAGATAGATTGATAGAAAGAGTGATGGACAATTTGATAGATAGATTAATAGACAAATTGATAAAAATAAAGATAGACAAATAGATAGAAAAATAGATAGATAGATACATAAATAAATAAATAGATAGATAGATAGACATGATAGATAGACAGGTAGATAGACTGATAGATAGATAGTTAGATAGATAGATATATAGATAGAAAGATAGATAGAATGATAGATAGAATGATAGATAGAATGATAGATAGATAGATAAATAGATAAGTAAATAGATAACTATATAGACATATAAATAGAGAGATAGACAAATAAATAGACAAATAGATATATAGATATTTAAATAGTTGGATATAAAATATGATACATAGATTCATAGATAGATTGATAAATAGATTGATAAATAGATAGCTCAGACAAATAGAAAGAAAGAAAGATAGATAGATAGATAAAGAGATCATAAAAAGATACATAGAGAGATAGTATATAGGCATAAAAATGAATGATAGATAGGAAGATACATAGATAGATAGATGGACAAGTAAATATACAAATATAAAGAGAGATAGATAGACAAATAGATTAAATGATAGATTTATAGATAGATATATAAATAGATAGACAGATAGATTTTACAAATAGTTAGATTGATTGATTGATTAATTGATAGACATATAGTTAAATAGATTGATAGATAGAAAGATAGACAAATAGATAGATAGATAAATATAGAGAGAGATTGATAAATAGTTATACAAACAGATATACAAATAGTTGGATAGAAAGATAGATAGATAGATAAAGAGATTGATTGATTAAATGATTGATTGATAGATAGATATATTATTAAA
>JAREIK010002343.1:0-32482 GCA_029783825.1 Sapria himalayana | reverse complement strand
GAGTGATTGATTATAAAAATAGATAGACATACAGATAGATTAATAGATAAATAGATAGATATTAAGTAGATGATATATAGATATTCATATATAAAGACATAAAGATTAAGAGATAGTTTGCCATATTGATAGACACAATGATAGATAGGTGATATAACATATTATAAATTGATATACAGATCATAACATATAGATAGACAAATGATTGATTGATTGATATATAGATAGACAAATAAATATAACTAGATATATAGTAAATAGATAGATAGCTAGATAGATAGATAGATAGATAGATAGATAGATAAACATAACATGTGCAAATAAAAGATAAATAGATAGATAGTTATAGAGATAGGTAAATAGATAAATAGACAATCGATAGCGAAATAGATAGGCACATATATTTACAAATATATAGTAACAAGATAGACAGATAGATAGAATGATAGATAGACTTATATTATATATATAAAGATAGATAGATAATAGATAGATAGGTAGTTAGAGAGTAGATAGATAGATAGGCAAATAAAAAGATAGATAGTTAGACAAATTGATAGGTAGATAAATAGATATTAGATAGATAGATAGTAGATAGACACATATATAAAGAAATAGATAGATATAAAGATAGACAGAGAGATTGTTTGATTGATTGATTATAAACATTTAGATTAACACATTGACTAGACATATTAATATATAGATTGACAAATTTATAGAAGATTGATATAAAGATTAATAGATAGATTGATATATTAGATTCAAGATAAATAGATATACAAATTAATGAATAGAGAAATAGATATATAGTTAGATAGATTAGATAGGGTAGCTAAATAAATGAGATAGATACCTAAATAGATAAATAGATATATAGATAGATAGCTAGAGGAAAATTGTTTTAGATATATAGATATATAGACAAGAAAGATAGATAGATATATGGTTATATAGACAGAAAAGATTGATAAAGAAATAAGATAGATAGATATATCGATCGATTATTATAAAGATAGATACAAAGATAGATAGATTATAGATAGACATATAGATAAATAAAAAATAATCAAATAGATAGCTAATAGATAGATAGATAAATAGATAGAATGATAGATAATTAAATAGATAGACATGTAGATTGAGAGATTGATAAATAAATAGAAAATATATAGATAGCCAAATAGATAAACAGATAGATGGATTGTTTGATAGATATATATATAAATAGATAGATCGATAGATGTATTATTACAAAGATAGATAGACAAAATATAGATAGATAGAAAGACTAAAAGATAGATAGATAGATAGTTAGATAGACAGATAGAAAAAGAGATTGATAGATAGATAGATAGATAGATAGGAAAAAAGTTGACAAAAAGGAAGACTAATAGATAGATAGAGAGA
Source organism: Sapria himalayana (assembly GCA_029783825.1). Taxonomy (NCBI): domain Eukaryota; kingdom Viridiplantae; phylum Streptophyta; class Magnoliopsida; order Malpighiales; family Rafflesiaceae; genus Sapria; species Sapria himalayana. The sequence continues at coordinate 31,072 of JAREIK010002343.1, read as the reverse complement.
TTGATTGATTGACAAATAGATAGATAGACAGATAAATAGATAAATAGATAAATAGATAGATAGAGGGAAAGACAGATAATTAGACAGATTGATATATAGATATATTGATAGATAGATATATTGAAAGATGGATAAAAAGTTAGATAGATTAATATATAGATAAATACACAGATATAACGATAAATATATAGATAGATAGAGAGATTAATAGATGTATAGACAGATCATTAGATAGATATATAGATAGATAGGCAGATAGATAGATTGATAGATACATAGATAGACAGACAGATTATTAGATTGGTAGATAGACAGATTGATAGACAGATAAATTTAGAGATAGATCGATAGATAAATATAAAGATAGATAGTTATAAAAATAGATAGATTGATACATAGAAAGATAGATAGACACATAGAATGACACATAAAATGATATATAGAAAGATAAATCGATGCATTTACAATAAGATTGATAGATTGATAGATAGAGAGATAGATGGATACATTTACAATATGATAGATAGATTGATAGATAGATAAATAGATAGATTGACAGAAAGATAGATAGAAAGTTAGACAAATTAATAGACAAAGAGATAGATAAAAGATAGACAAATAGATGATAGAATCCATAGACAGATAGAATGACGGATAGATAGGTATATATATATATAGAAATAGATAGATATATATATAGTCACATATATAGATAGATATATAGATAAAAACATAGGAAGAGAGATAGATCAATTTATTGATAGAAAGATTAATAGACAAGATAGATGGATAGATTTGTAGATATATTGATACACCGTTGGATATACAAATTGATAGAGAGATCAATCTATATATAGCTAAGACAAATTAAAAGACAAATAGATTATATATAAATAGGTAGGTAGATAGATAGATAGACAAATAGATAGATAGATAATATAAAAATATATAAACAATAGATAGATAGATTTTTTGACAATAGATAGAAAGATAAATAGACAAATATATCGATATATAGATAGATAGATATATAGATAGATAGATAAATAGATTATTAGAGAGATTGATGGATAGATATATGAAAAATAGATGTACAGACATATTGATAGATAGATAAATAGATAGATAGACAAATATATTGATAGATAGTTCAATAGATAAATAGTCATATCGATAGATAGATAGATAGATTGATAAAAAGACAAATAGACAGATAGATTTATAGATAGATAGATAGATAGACAGACAGACAGACAGATAGATAGATAGATAGATAGATAGACAAATATATTGATAGATAGTTCAATAGATAAATAGTCATATCGATAGATAGATAGATAGATTGATAAAAAGACAAATAGACAGACAGATTTATAGATAGATAGATAGATAGACAGACAGACAGATAGATAGATAGATAGATAAAAAGACAAATAGACAGATAGATTTATAAATAGATAGATAGATAGATAGACAGACAGATAGATAAATAATATATAAATATATAGATAGATATATAGTCAGATAGATAGATGATAGACATATAGATAGACTTATAGATAGGAAAATAGATATGTAGATAGACAGATAGATAGTTGGTTAGATATATAAATAGATAAATAGATAGAAAGATAGACAGATAAACTGATAGATAGTCAGATAAATAGTTAGGAAAAAGAGACAATCATGTAGATAGATAGTTTGGAAGATAGACATTAAAAGAAAAAGTTAGACAACCAGACAGATAAACATATAGATAGTCAGAAAAAGAGACAAACATATAGACATAGAGACAGATAAATATATAGATAGATAAATAGTTCGATAGAGAGATTGGTTAATAAATAGATATACAAAAAGGTAGATTGATTGATAATTAGATTGAATGATAGAAAGATAAATAGATAGATAGGTAGATTGATTGATTGATAGAAAAATAAATAGACAAATAGATATAAAGACAGATAAATAGAAAGTTAGAAAGATAGATAGATAGATAGATAGATAGGAAGATAGATAGACAAATAAATAGACAAAAGGTTATACAGAAAGATTGACAAATTAATATACAGAAAGATAAACAGAGAGATAGACAACTAGACAGGTAGATAGATAGATATATAAATAGATAGACATAAATATGTATATATAAATAAATATATAGATAAATAGATAGATAGAAAAATAGATAGATAAATAGAATGATTTATAGATCTACAAATAGATAGATAGATAGACAAATAGATAGACATATAGATAGACACATAGATTGATACATAGATAGTCAGATAGATTGATTGATTGATTGATAGAGAGTCACATAAATAGATAGATAGATAGATTTATTGATTGACATATTAATAGATAGATTAAGAGTCAGAATGATAGATAGAGTGATAAATAAATTGATGCATCGTTTCATATACAAATTTGATTGTGAGATTGATATACATATAGATAGAAAAATTGAAAGACAAATACATAAATATATTTTTAGATAGAAAGAAAGAATGATAGATAGATAGTTGATAGAATGATACATAGACAACCATATAGATAGATAGATAGATAAATAGATAGAAAGATAGATATATAGATAGAAAAATATATAGAAAAATAGATAGACAAATAAATACCCAGATAGATACAAAGATAGATAGACACATAGATAGACAAATAATTACAAAGATAGATAGACAGATTAGATAATCATATAGATAGATAGATCGATAGATAGATACTTATATAGAGAGAAAGGTATATATATATATAGATAAATACACAGATATATAGACAGATAGAAAGATAGATAAATAGACAAATAGTTAGATATCCAACTAGATAGATAGATAAATAGATAGATAAATAGATAGATAGTTAGATAGGCAGACAAATAGATAGATAAATATATATAGATAAATAGATAGATAGATAGATATATATACAAATAAATAGATTGATAGAAACCAATAGTCAGGTAGATAGATAGATAGGTAGAAAAATTGATAGATAGATAAATAAATTGATAGACACATAGATTGATACAGAAATAGTTTGATAGACAAATTGATAGATAGATTGATAGAGAAATAGGTAGATGTATTGATAAATAAATTGATAGGTAGAACAATATAAAGATAGATATATGTAAAAGACAAATATATAGATAATTAGATAGATAGATAGATTGATTGATAGATAAATTGAAAGATAGATTGATAGATAGCCATATAGATAGAGAGAAAGATATATAAAGATAGACAAATAGATAGATAGAAGGATTTATAGATAGATAGATAGACAACAGATAGATAGATAGATATATAGATAGATAGATAGATAATTAGATACATATATAGATAGATAGACATACAAATAGATATATAGATAGACAGACAGACTGATAGATAGATAGATAATTAGATAAATAATTAGATAAATAGATAAATAGATAGATAGATAGATACATAGAATACATATAGATAGACAGATAATAAGATTGATAGATAGATTTATTGTTTGATAGGCAAATTAATAGATAGATTAATAGATAAATTTAAATTAAGCTTGATAGACAGATTGATACACAATTTGATATAATAATTGTTAGAGATTGATAGATAGAAAGATATATAGATTGAAAGATAGGTAGATAGATAGATTTCTAGATAGATTGATAGACAAATAGACATATAGATAAGTAGATAGATATTTAGATGAATAGATAGAAAAATTTTTAGAAAGATAAAAAGAAAGATAGAAAGAAAGATAAATAGACAGACTGATAGATTAGATAGATAGTCAAAATGATACATAGATAAATAGATAGTCAAATTGACATATAGATAGATACATAGATTGATAGATACATAGATTGATAGATACATAGATAGTCATATAAATTAATAGATAGATAGATGGATAAAAAGACATAAAGATAGATAGATATATCAATTGGCAGATAAATAGTTAGATAGACAGATAGATAGATAGATAAATATTTAGTTAGATTGATAGATAGATAGTCACATAGATAGAAAGATCAAAGACAAATACATAGATAGATACATTGACAAATAGATAGACAAATAAGCAGATATATTGACAGATAAATAGATAGAATGATTGATTGATAGATAAATAGATAGATAAACATTCAAATATTTATGCAGGCAAATTGTCAGGTAGATAGATAGTTAGGCAGATTGACAATTAGAAAGACTAATAGATATCCAGACAAATTGATTGATAAATAGATAGACAACCAGACACAAAGACAAATAGACAGTTAGACTAACTGACAAATAGATAGATAGATAGTTATACATATAGATAGTCAGACAGACAGACAGACAAATAGATAAATAAATCTTTTGACAAATAGATTGATAGATACAGTGATAGACAAATAGGTAGATTAATTGATAAATAGATTGATATAATGAAAGATAGATAAGTAGATAGATAAATAAATAAAAAAATAGATAAATAAATAGATAAATAGATCGATAGATATATAGATACACATATAAATAAATATATAGATAGACAGACAGATAGACACCTAGATAGTCAGATAGATAGATAGAAAGATAGATATACCGATAGATAGACATATATATGGACCAATATATATTCATATTGATAGAAAATTTGATAGATTGATTGATATACATATTTATAGATAGATTGATAGACAGATTGATATATATATTAATAGAAAGATATATATAAAGATAGATAGATAGATAAATAGATAGACAGATATAATGAAAGAATGTAAGAAAGATAGATAGATTGATAGTTAGTTAGTTAGCTAGATAGATAAAAATATAGAAATATCTTTAGATAGATAGACAGATTTAAAGATAGATATATAGACACATATATAGAAAGATAGATAGATAAATTAATAGATAAATAGATATTTAGATTGATTGAGAGATAGATAGATAGACAAATAAATAGATAGCAATAGATAGATAGACAAATAGATAGATTGATTGATAAATAGATAGATATATAGATAGACAGATAAATCGACAGACAGATTGATTGATTGGTTGTTAGATAAATAGAAGAGATAGATAGATAGAAAAATAGATAAATTGATATATAGATAAATAGTCAAATAGATTTATATATAGATATATAAATATATAGATATCCATATAGATAGACAGACAAACAGATAGATACATAGATAGATAGATATATAGATGGATAGACACATACACTATAATAAATTATCTATTTAGCTATGAAAATTTCTTAGGCAAATAATCTCTATCTAATTTCAAAGGGATTAGCTAGGAATAGCAATATATGTTTGATTATATATCGAATGAATAATTTGTTATGGATTTTTGATGGAATAGTGATAAAAATCTTTGATGGAAAAATATCTCTAGCCAATATTGTCTTAGATTTTTGTACAAATGTTGGCACTAAATTTATCAATGAATTTATTGCTCGATTTTTCCTAGCTAATTAGCTCCAGAAAATATTTCTCACTAAATAATTATCTTGAAATTTATTTTCAGAATTTAATAACCATGCTTTTGAATTTTAAAAATCAGATGCCTGGTGTTGTGAATTCTGGCTATAGATTTTTAAAATTTTCATATGCCAGCATTGAGAATGATGACTATTTAATTAAACCAATGGTCATCATTCACAATGATGTCATTTGAATTTCAAACATTATTAAATGCCAACTTTAGGAATGACTGCTATTTAATTAAACCAATGGTATTCATTCTCAATGCCAGCTATTGAATTTAAAAATTTTCAAATACTGGCATTGGGAACGATGGCTATTTAATTAAACTAATATCTATCATTCAGAACACTGGCTTTTAAACTAGTTTATACCTGTCTGATCTTCTTCTCCCTTCCTCCATTTTCTTTTCTTCATTTTCACCTAACCCCCTAAATTTTCCAGATATTTATTCCACCAGTGGCCTCCTCCTCTTCACCAAACCCTACAACTGCAAAGAATTCAGCATTTGCATATTATATAGAAATCTTCATCTCAAGTGCAAAAAATTAAATTATAGGATACATAGATTCTATTGTATCCAACTAAAAAAATTACAAAATAAATTAAAACCATATTTGAAGCTAACACACACACACACATGAGTTCTAATCATCCAACAAATACATAAGCATGCTAAACATCAAATCATATCTATGATGCAGAATTGACAATCTTCTCCCATGTCCCACAAAAAGAGTTGCATGTGCCTCCAGCCTTTTTTTGTGCATAGTCAACAAGTGCTCTCACAATCATATCCCATGGATGAACAATCTCTCGGAGATATTGGTTGTGGGAGGCATCATGCCGAGTCGCTCAAACTTAATTTCACCTTGGCAACAAAATCTATACCCTCATTTCTATTTCAATCAAAATACACAAAACATCACATGCAACAAAAAATAGATAAACATATCTATTTAAAAGACTTGAAAAAGATAAATTTAACACACACACATCTTTAGTAAGGAATTGTGTCCAAGATGATCGGAGAATATCATGGATAATCAGAAGGAACAATCACTTTTAGAAAAATTGTGTCAATATAGGGGTAGGGAAGGTGATGCGTCAATTTAAGTGGGTATGTAAGGTGATATGCAGGTGTGTGGGGGTATAAACATCTTGGACGAGGGGTAAAAAGTAGGCATTGTCAACTCGAAGTGTACCTAAACCACTCTCACTATCTTAACCATAACCTAACCTACCATCTCGAGCATGACCTTTTTGATCAATTCCCGCTCTCCCTCTCTCTTTACATCAAATGGGATGCATACGTGATGGTGTTGATGACAACGGAGATCTAATAAATGGTTCATGTGATGTCGAAGCTTCCTTAGTGTACCCAACGATATGATGGTCTTCACCAATCTGGTGTAACACCGATCGAGTAATATGATGTATGTCGCATAAAGCACCAAGGGTATAAACATGAGAGTGAATGCCTATATCAACCATAATAGCAATCTGAGTGAACCAAAGAAAGAATTATAATTACATAATCTAATTATTAAAAATTAGGTAAAATATTTTAGAAACACATGACTCTAACTTACCAAAAGATCCATACTACCGGTTGTAGTATGGAACCCTATATCATCCCTATGAAGTAATGGTGTCATAAAACAGCATGTAATACGATGTTATCACTACATGTATGGATAATGAAAGTCCATTAAACCTACCATAGGGGGTGAAGTGATAATCCTAGCCACTCGTGTCTCCTATAATTCTATGTATGTTGCATGGTACATCACCCAATCGCACTGGTATCATCCACTGTGCATCCATTGCATGCAACTGTTCCTTGTATGAGCAAGCTAGAGGTATCTCTTGAAGCATTCAAAACTGGTGCAGGACTTTATCTGGATGATGCCACTCAACAATCTTGAAACAAATAAGCTATGACATCATCTGCTAGATCTCCTGATCAGCTAAGCAGATATATGGGAGCTGATCAAGTAACTCTCCCACGTATGGTTGCCATGACACCTACATGTGAACACATAATATCAATAAATTTTACAATAATATGAATATAATTAATATAAAAACATATAATTTTACATAAACATTACCTGATCAGGAGTCTATGCATCTAGCTGATCTCGGTTTATGTGGAGTACACCCGATTGGTTATGCACCCATGTCTAATGTACTTTTCATCTACAGCCTAGTGAAAGAGCAAGCTCTACCTCTGGCTTTGCCAGAGGTTGAGCTGGAAATCCATTACGAATAGCCTCAGGTAGGTCATCATTCCCGAAATTGACATCAGCATTGTGTAAGGCATGAGCTGGTGGTGGTGCTATATATGCGTGTTGTTGCCCAACATTGGGTCGCCCGACGTGAAGTCTCTCCCGAGACAATAGCTTAATAGAAAATAATGAGAAAGTGGATCATAATATTGTAGGTTTTATATTGTGTTAATAAAAATATGATAAATCATCCATACATAACAACACACATTCTCATTTATTACATACCTGTATGAGTGTAATACAACTGCTAATACCATGGCTATGATTTAAGCTAGCTCAACATAATTCATGGTATGTATGTTCTAGTACTACACCACCCCAACTATATATCGTAGTATCCATCAAATCTCAAAGTAGTGAGAGAAAGAACATGAGAACATGCACACCCTTCTTGTCCACAAAGAAGAAGGATCCAATAAGCACTAAGATTAACTCACATGCACAACGCCCTAATGTGACTTCATCTGCAATAGGTGGTGGGGTATAAAACTAGATACATAATGACCACAAAAAGATAGTGGCTCTTCTGATAGCATAGGTGGATGGTATGGCATCGAGCAACTCCACGCACATCGCCACATCGAACACATATGTGCAGTGACTGCTGGGTCATGAATATGAAGGCCAGGGAGGATGGTGACATCTTATAAGATAATCATCATCTCCCCTACTGGCACATAAAACGTGTGTATCTCGGGCCACCATCTCTCGATGAGTGAGGTGATAAGTGGCTAATCAATCATAATGTGACCCAAATGATATATACCATAAAATCCAACCCTATCATGTATGGCTGAATCCAAATATCCATCCTCCACATAGTCATGAAGGCTCTCATCTGTTGTCGAGTGTAGAGGATCTCCTGAAGCTATAAGCAACGAAAGAACCAAATTTAAAAGTGATTATGTATAAATTACATGTTAAAACTACTAATAGGAATTGCTAATTAATAAATTATGTACTTGCTTTGTATCTACTAAGTGTGATCGATGTCTATCTTGTAATTCCAAGATAAATGTATCCAACAGATCCATATCATGAAACCTCCTAGCCATATCTATAAGATATAACAAATCTAGAATAATTGTCAAACATGGTTATCAATATTAATCACAATGACAATTTATAATACACACAGAATACGAATGTTTCATTCAATTGAATAAGTCTGATACAAGACAACAACAAAATATTCAGGGCCTCATTTATAAAAAAATAATATTAGTACATAAGTCTTATGCTGAATAACAACAAAATAGTGAGGCCTCTTTTACAAATAAACAACGAAACTTGATTTCTATTCTTACAAGACCAGTGATTGTGACCCACTTATTTACACACCTACATTTTATCTTAGTTTTCTCCTCCCTAATGTCCATTTTATTATGCAAATGTATTGATTTAGGATAGCCATTGACTTTGTCATTTCATTGACATATTAGCTATAATCATTGGACCATCATAAAAAAGTCATTCATCTTCTTTGAATATGGGATAAAACAAGATTGCCCAAGTGTCATAGTAGGACTACGTAGTGTAGTAGTCTTGAACAAATAACTAAAAATCAACACATTGATGCTGACATGTTGATATGATATGGCTACATGGAAATCTATATATCATCCATTACATAGAAATAGAACTATATTTCGAAAAAATAAAATAGTGAAGATAGTTCCATCAACTGTTCATTCAAGAGATGATATCTTGACAGAGAATCATAGTTAGGGTTTGAAAAAGTAACTTAAATGGACACTACTAGAACTAATGGACCAATATGAAAAACATTTGGCTGGAGAAAACACAATATTTTTTGGGGCTTGCCCTATTAGAGGTCCAATTTAATTCATCATAACTTGGATGTAATGCATATTGAAAAAAATATGTTTGATATTGTTTTCAACACTGTCTTGAATGTAGGTAGAAAAACAAAGGACACTTTAAAATAAAGACAAGAGTTGATTAATTACTGTTGGCATCCTAAATCGAACCAAAATGTGGCTACAATAAAATATCCTAAAGCTTGGTACATAATTGAAAAGAATGAAAAACAGAGATTATGATAATGGGTTAAAATTTTGAAATTTTTTGATGGATATGTGTCAAATATGGGTAGATATGTAGATATGAACAAGCTTAAGTTATTTGGAATAGAAAGTCATGACTATCATGTATTTATGTAGAGATTAATACCAATTATTTTTTGTGAAATACTTTTCCAAAATGTTTGGAAGGTCCTTACAGAACATAATTTGTCCTTCAAATAGCTAACCACAACCACAATCAAAAAAGATGACATGATGAGACTGGAGAATGACATGCTGCTCATTCTTTTTAAGCTTGATTAGATATTCCAACTAAGCTTTTTTGACTCATGGAGCATTTGCCGGTCCATTTGGCTTATGAACCAAGGATAGCTGGGCTAGTGAAATACAGACTGATGTATCATTTTGTGAGATAAATAAATATAAGTAGCTATGTTTTATTGTTTCTATCATAAATTAATATTGTAATTTATTTAATTGAAACCAAACATAATGGTTGTAGGTATCTTCGTAAGTTGAAATTAAATGTTAGAAACAATGAAAAATTTTAAGGTTCCATTTGCAATGCATATTTAGTAGAAGAAGTATCATCTTTTTGTTTTTATTATTTTGAGGACCATGTCAATACAAAGAATCAAAATGTGTCTCGGGAATGATGAAGGTCAAGTGATGGTAGAAGAGCACAAGTTATATATCTTCAAACACCCTAGAAAAGTATTTGGAAGAGTAATGAAAAGATGTATGATAGATAACGAGTACAAAGTAACTCGGAGCTACATTTTACTTAATTGTGAAGAGGTTGCACCATATATTGAGCATGTATACACAAAATGGTTGTAGGTTTAATCATATGATAATTTTGTCCTAAATATGAATAATTAAAAATTGATATCTATTGTTCTCCCTCTATTTATATTTGTGCATTATTAATGTTGAGCAGTTAAAACATTAGTAACCAACCATTCCTACGCATGAGATCGATTCTATACTAGAAACAAAATTTGCGAATTGGTTCAAGAACAATATTAGAATTATTGAACCTTAATTTTTTGAATAATTTGATTTTTTAGTATCTTATATTTTTTAACATTATTTGTTGAATTTATGAAACAGACAAATGATCCTTCAAATAGAGATTCCAACATATTCACACAGAATCTAAGTAAAGGCCCATTTAGATATGTGACAACCTATCCTGGGTACTTTGTCAATGAATATAAATTTCACACAATAGGGTACGGTTCTTCTAAAGCAACAATTAATAGTGGTGTATGCATTAAAGGCTCAAGTTATAGAGCAGATGAGATAGATTATTATGGTCAAATAGCAGAAGTTATTGAGTTGCAGTATCCTGGACTCAAAAATAATAGGATTGTATTTTTAAAATGTGAGGTGGTTTGATCCTACACAAAATATGGGTACAAAGATTCATTCGGATAATAAGCTAGTGGATATTAGCCATAAATGTAGATTTAATTAATATGAGCCATTTATTATGGCAGTTTAAGGTACACTAGTATATTATTGTACATATCCAAGTTTATCTCATGATAAGAGTGACTGATGGGTCATTCGCAAAATCAAAGCTTGATCAAATTTTGAAGTACAAATATCTCAACAAAGAAGTGCAAACTTTGCTATTGCACTAGTATTTCAAGAAAATGACATAAATAATATTGAGCTTATACATGTAGACGAAGATCTTGAAAACTTATCTAACTTAAATGGTGGCCTAGAAATTGAAGATGATCATTTTCTATCCGAAGATAAGTTAGAACCTCCATTAGAATCAGATGAAATGTCAGAAGATCTATTAGAGGATGATATTGATACCAATTATTAAATTATTATAATTGTATTAGAATATTATATTTTTTAAGACTTTCTATATTTTGTTGCAATCCATTGGTATGTGTTATTTTAATATGCATGGTTGTTAATCATACAATATCAATTTATGTTTTCATTATATCTCTATTATTTGTTCAATATTTTTTGCATTTTCTATAGTATATGGTGCATAAAGGATGTGGGCATGGTGGAGGTGGACGTGGATGCCAACATGGATGAGATTCATCTAGTATCTTGTCCTATTGTATAGTCAGTAACATCAAATACACACCCTATCTAGACTTCAACATCATAATCACCATTACCATCATTGACATCTTTACCATCATCTTTATTAGATAGAACTCCAGCCATTATCATTCTTGCACTCACTTCTGATCCATCACAATCATCTACACCATATTTTACCCCATCTATTTTTACCCCATTTACATCACCATCAAGATTATCAATTGATGTGGCTTTCTCTGCAGACAGTGCTAACTTAGTAATAGAGATTATGGATCAGACGTATAAGTAATATGTAAATATTACTTTAATAAAATATTATGATGGCCCTATTAGCGGTTTTTATTTATAGATATAAATTACTTGTTTTCAATGTTATTTGTTTATTTTTATAGTTTTATTCCATTTCACAAGTGCTCATCTATAATTACAAAATCTTTCAAAAAAAAGGTAGATTCCAAAGCATTCTCTTGAAAGATAGGGTTTGAATCAACAAAAGATACTAACTTTTATATCTTTTAGGTAAAAAACAAAAGAAACAAACGCATTGAAAATTAATTATCTAATTAGTTAACTATTATGTTTGTTATTAGTCAAGAATAAAAAAAATATGTCCTTGTTATTATTATAGTTTTTTTGTGAATTTTCTATATATAGAATCAGTGTACATGAGCGCCCCACTTTGATGGACAGATAAAGTCATTATGGGAGAGCAAAACTGCTAAACTATACTCAAATTTTAACCATAAATTAAAGATTCTAAATGATAGGCCTGATTTTATACACGAGGATGAGTATCCCAGATGGCTTAAGTATTGGGAGAATCTAGAAGAAAAAAATGTAGAGTTAGCCAACAAAAACTGATAGATTAAGGTAGCTGGACTAGGTACAGAAATGTCTTGCCACAAAGGAGTGTCAAAGTCAAGCATTGAGCATGATTGGGATTTGGTACAATTTATAACTTTAAAACATTTATATATTTAACAGTTGGCCTAATAGTCCAAATAAATCAAATTTTTGCATGGTTTTACAATTTTAGCTAATGTTTTCTAACATATTTATTTTTTGACTTAAAAAATACATACTTTAGGCCGGAGAATTGGGTTGAGATCCCAATTTTTATAAGATTTTCAGAAAGATGCATGTGAATGAAGTGGATGGGTAATTTGTTGACAAAAAATATCAGATGATTACTATAAGAATCTATTATATTAATAAAATTTTAGAATACTATAATAAATTTGGAAAGTTGTGTGGAATAAAAAATATTTGATTTATTTAATTTAAATCTAGCATAGTATTTTATAATGTCTTAACACATGATCTAAAGGAGGTATCTGTGCCAGTTGATTCTCACCTAGTTGAGGGTTCTATGGATCATCAACCAATTGAATATGATCATATCTATTTGGAGAGCATAGGAGATAAGAAGAAGTAGTGAGTGTACGACATCGGCTTGAAGGTAGTTGCTTTTTGTTTTAGCAATGTGCTTCTAGTTCTTTTATCACAGTAGTGGTTGATGAGGTGGTCGAACAGCAATTAATTGAAATACATGAATGTTTTCTATTTATTGAGATAGAAATTAAAAAGAAAGATCAGTAGAATATTTTTTAGAAGGAAGAAATGTAGGAAATAAAAGAAGTGAATGATGAGATGAAAGAATTAAGAATGCAATGCAACACCAGATATCTTATATGGAGTCATAGTTAGTGGCCTTTACGTGACAGATAGAATATCATGTTCCAACAGAGATACCACATAAGAGAGGCTAGCACAAATGCACTAACTAATGATGAGGATGATTTTTTAATTTTTAATAAATATATAACCTATGTTATGTTTTTGTTTTAACAATGTAACTATTGTATTAGAATAAATGTTGAATAGCTTTTACTTTTTGTTTTTATTCAATTTAATATAGTATATGTTTTGAATGAAAAATAGCTAGGGATTTTTCCCTAACAAATTTAGCTAGGAAACTTTCTATATATATTCAGTCAAAAATATTAATTATTACTATTAATTACGATAAAATTTAGCAAGGAAAAAATATAATTAGCTAGTAAATTTTCTTTGTTCAAAAATTTGCCAGGAAAATAGTTTTTTCATTAATATTTTGTGATGAACACTTAAGCTTGGGATAATTTACATATTAACTCCATAAATAAAAAAAATTATATAATTAAATATTGGCTAGGGAAATACCGTCGCTAAATCCATAGCTAAATTATGGATTTTATAAGCTAGGAAAAATTCATCGCTATATTATGGATTTTATTAGATTGAGAAAATCCTTCCCTAAATACGTCGCTAAATTACAAATTTTATTAGCTAAAGAAATTTTGTTGCTAAATCCATCACAAAATTAAGCATTTTTTTCTCGGGAAATTCCATCGCTAAATCCTTTACTAATATATGTATTTTATTAGCTAGGGATATTCGTTAGCTAAATCCATTAATAAGATATGAATTTTATTAGCTAGGGAAAATGTGTGGTTAAATCTGTAGCTAAATCAATAATTTTATTAGAAAGGAAAAATCTATCACTTAATCTATCACTAAATCAAGGATTTTATTAGCAATGGAAAATCCATCCCTAAATCTATCGCTAAATCCGTCGCAAAATCCATCGCTAAATCTAGGATTTTATTAGCAAGAAAACATCTATCACTAAATCTGTCACTAAATCTAGGATTTTATTAGCAAGGAAATATCTATTGCTAAATCCCTCGCTAAATCTTGGATTTTATTAGCAAGGGAACATCCATCGCTAAATCAAGAATTTTATTAGCAAGGGAAATTCTATCTCTAAATCCATTGCTAAATCAAGATTTTTATTAGCAAAAGATATTTCATCATAAAATCCGTCGCTAAATAAAAGATTTTATTAGCAGAAGAAATTTCATCATTAAATTCATCGCTAAATCAATAATTTTATTAACAAGGGATATTCCATCGAAAATCAATTGCTAAAATCCGCACTTTTCTAGAGCGGAAGTTACGAAAATTTTCCATCGATAATCAGTCACTAAATCCCACGAATTTCTTAGCAGAATTTTTGAAAAATTTTCCCTTGCTAATCCATCGCTAATCTATTGTTATTTATTTTTTTCATAAAAAATCATCAATCCCTTGTAGTCCCTAGCCAATCCCTTGCAATTTAACCAGGGACTGATCCCTAGCTAAAATTCCATAGCTAAATCGATATTTTTTTGTAGTGTTATCTATCTGTATATCTAATTGTATATCTAGCTATCATTCTATATGTTTGTCTATCTATCTATCTGTCTTTTTGTCAATCTATCTATCTATCTCTCTATCTATCTATCTGTGTATCTATCTGCCTTTCTATCTGTCTATCTAGCTATTTATCAATCTATTTATCTATCTATCTATTAATCTATCTACCTATTATGTAATTATCTACCTATATATTTGTATATCTATTTATCAATCTATCAATCTATCATTCAATCAATTAATATATCTATCTATCTATCTATTTGTCTATCTATCTATCTATCTATTAATCTATCTGTCTATCTATCTATATATCTATATATCTATCTAATAGTTGATCTATCTATTTATCATTTAGTTTTTCATTCTAGCTATTAATTTATCTATGTGTCTATCTATCTATATATTTGTCTATCTATCTATCTATATATTTGCATGTCTATCTCTATATCAATCTGTTTATCTATATGTTTATCTATATTTGTATATATCTATTTATCTATCTATCTATTTATCTATCTGTCTATCTTTCTATCTATATATCTATCTATGTATCCCACAATTGATCTATCTATCTATCTATATATCTATCTGTCTATCTTTCTATCTATTTATCTGTTTATCGATTTATCTCTCTTTCTATCTTTATCTCTTTTAATCTATCTATGAATAAAAATATCAATCTCTCTATCATTTTCTCTAACAATCTCTCTAATTATTTTTATATCTATCTATGTATCTGCCTTTATATCTATTTATCTATTTAACTATTATGAATCTATCTATATATCTATCTATTTTTAAGTTTATCTATCTTTTTATCTATCTATGTAATTTTATTTCTATGTAACTATATATTTATCTATCTATCTATCTATCTGCATATCTATCTATCATTCTGTCTATTTATCTATTTGTCCATCAATCTATCTATATGTCTATATTTTTTCTATCTTTCTATCAATTTATATGTCTATATTTCTTTATGCCTATCTTTCTATCATTTAAATTCTCTATTATTCTGCCAATCTATCTATCTTTCTATCTGTTTATATATCTGTCTATCTATCTATATGTGTATCTATCTATCTATCTATCTATTTGTCTATTCTGTTGTGTTTCTATCTTTCTATCTATCTATATGTTTATCTATCTATCTGTCTATCTATATGTATATCTATTTGTCTATCTATTTATCTATCTATCTTATTATCAATTTGACTATTTATCTATCTATCAATTATCTATTTGTCTATTTTCATCTATCTATCAATCTATATATTAATCTATCTATCAATCTATATATCTATTTGTCTATCTATCTATCTATTTTTCTATCCATCTAATTGTCTATCTATCTATTTGTCTATCTATTTTAATGTTTATTTATCTAACTGTAAGACCTTTCTCTCTCTATCTATCTATATATCTTTTTATCTATCTATCTTATATATCTAAATCTTTTTCTCAATATATATATATATATATATATATATATATGGGAATCAAAAATTAATTAATTAATATATCTATCTATGTATCTATCAATCTTTTAATTTATCTATCTATCAATATATCTATCAATTTATTTATTAATCAGCCTATTAGTCGATTTATTAATCTTTCTATCAATTTGTCAATCTATCTATTTATCTATAAATCTTTCTATTTTGTTGTATATCTATATATCTTTCTGTCTATCTATTTATATGTTTGTCTATCTATTCGTCTATCTAACAATCCATCTATCTATTTGTCGATCAATTTTTTTATATCTCTGACAATTTGTCTATCAATCTATCAATCAATCTATATATCATTCTAGTTATCAATAGGTCTATCTATCTATATTTTTATCAGTTTCTCTATCAATCTATCTATTTGTCTATTTTTATTTTTTTTCTATCATTTTATGTAATTATTTGTTTGGTTGTCTATGTGTATATATACCCACCTACCCAATTGTCTGCTTTCCTGACTACTTTCCTAAATGTATATCTATTTATTTGTTTTACTATTTATTTATTTATTTATTTATATATCTATCTATTTATCTATCTGTCTATCTATCTATCTGTATAGCTATCTATCTATCAATATATCTATATATCTATTGATATACTAGTGTATCTATCTATATTTCTACTTGTCTATCTATATATCTACCTACTTACCTATCTATCTATCTATCTACCTTTCTATCAATCTATTTATCTATATATCTATATATCTATCTATCTGTTAATTTATATGTTTATCAAAATGTCTTTCCATATATCTATATATCTATTTATTGATTTGACTATCTATTTGTCTATCTTTATATCTATCAATATATCTATCTATTTATCTTTTTATCTAGCTTATTGCCTATCTATCAGTCTAACTAAGTGTCTATCTATTTGTTTATCTATCTATCTATCTATCAGTCTATCTATTTTTCTATCTATATGTCTATCTATCAATCTTTCTTTTTCTTTATATATTTGTCTATCTATTTGTCTATCTAAGTATATATCTATATGTGTGTGTGTGTGTGTGTATTAGTTTGATAATCTATTTATATATCTATCTATCTGGTTGTCTTTCTATATATATACTTATCTATCTATTTATCTAAATATCTATATAATAATCTATTTATATATATGACTCTATTTGTCTATCTATCTTTCTATATATATATCTATCTATATATCTAAATTTCTATCTATGTCTTTGTTTATCTGTCTAACTACTAATTTATATGTCTCTCAATTAATCTATCTATCTGCTAATTTTCTATCTATCTATCTTTCTATCTATTTATCTATCTATCTATATGTCAATCAATCAATTATCTATCGATCTATCTATCTATCATCTATCTATATTTCTATTTATCTATAAATTTATCTATGTGTCAATCTATTTATTTATCTATTTTTTATTTATTTGTCTATCTATCTATCTATCTATTTGTCTATCTTTCTTTCTATCTATGTCAATATATTATCATATCTATCAATAAGAGTATATATCTCTTTATCTATATATTTGATTGTTTATCTATTTATCTATCATTCTATATATCTTTTTATCAATCAATCAATCTATCTATCCAACAATATGTCTATCAATCAATCTATCAAAATATCATTCAATCAATCTATCTATCTATGTATATTTCTATTTATCTATCTATTTATAAATCTATTTATCTATCTACCTTTATGTTTGTTTAATTGTTAGTCTATCTATCAAATTGTGTATATGCCTATTTGTT
Organism: Sapria himalayana; assembly: GCA_029783825.1. Classification (NCBI taxonomy): domain Eukaryota; kingdom Viridiplantae; phylum Streptophyta; class Magnoliopsida; order Malpighiales; family Rafflesiaceae; genus Sapria; species Sapria himalayana. The sequence continues at coordinate 12,649 of JAREIK010002343.1, read as the reverse complement.
AGACTTTATTTATTTATTTGTCTGTCTATCTATCTATCTATCTATCTATCTTTTTATCTATCCATCTATCTATTTATCTATCTATCTAACTATTTATCTATCTAATTATATGTCCATATATTTATCTATATTTCTATATACTATCTATCTATCTATCTGTATGTCTGTTAGTCTGTCTATCTATATATCTATCTATCTATATGTCTAACTATCTATCAAAGTATTTGACTATAGATAAATATTTAGGTGAATCATCTTTATATCATAGTTCATTAACATTTTTTTTGTGATTTAAGGTGAAAGTAAAACTTTAGGTTGAGATTGCTCTAAACAAACAACATTGAGAGCTAAGGTTACAAAAAAGGGTAGCATACATTACTTTTAAGGCATGCTCTAATGTTGCCCTTTTTTGGAGTACAATTCTTGTGAATCACCGAATTATATAGAATAACTGCCAAGATAACCAAAATAGAGATATCAAATTCACAAAATAAATTTTAAAAATTTTTATAAAAATCAAATTTCATTTATACATTACTATACCATAAGTTCCATCTTCTTCCCTTCTAAAATATCACCGCATCAATTGATCTCTTGGTTTCATACCCCTACAAGTGGAGGGTTTAGTTAATTAACTAATGCAAATCACACATTATACAAATTAAACTTGAGATTGAGAAAACCCATAAACATATACACATAGTACATTATGGCTTGAGTTATAGCTAAAATAACAAATTAAATGCAAATTAAAAGCCCACTTAGCAAAGAAGTAAAATTAAACCAAATTGATAATTAACATATTTAGTGAATGTTTGGTAAATAACTTGAATTAATAAATAAAAAAATATTTATATTTATTATCATTATAACTTATGAGTGTAAATATATTAAGTAAATAACTGTATAAATTTTATGGTGATTCTATCAAGCAAGATTCTGTTAGTAGATATATAGCTTGCTTTTTTTTTAAATCCACAACTCATTAGCAACAATTGTTCATCTAACCAAGGAAGCCATTCATTGTACAATTGCTTGTGAATAAAATCAGTATGCCCATCAAGCTCCTCCAACACGCCACCTAGGTAGAAATAGAAGTCCCATCTACTAGAAGAATACAGATCAATTTTTTATCAAGAAGTTAAGAAAATTTTAGGAAAACGAGAAATTATATAGTAGAACCTTACTCGTATCTCAAAGAAAAAAAAGACATGAGAGTTTAGAAAATGACTCCACAAGTCCCATCAACAACACCAATAAATATTATAGCAAGATGATCATCCCAACACTGAAAACAAATTTTCTCACTTTGAAAGATGAAGCAAACAAGCTACACACCATAGTTCTCGAAACTTAAAGTGACTTCACCATGACTGCACCAAATCTTTGCTTCCTTGTAAAGTCGCAACCCTGTAATGTTTGGTGCTAATACTAAGCATAAATTAAACTCACAACCACATTTAAAACATTCTAAGGAGTTAGAAAAATGATAGATATTACCTTTATGACAACCAAATTTTTTCTAAGGAGAGGATGCAATCACATTAGATGTCATTGCATCTGCATGGAATCTCATGAAATATTCTATATCTTTTATTACTAATCCTCTTTGAAACGCGTAATCTGGGAGGATAAAAGCACATGGCAATGACGAAGAAAAAACTCTACGTGTCAAAGAAGAGTATAAATATAGAGAAATGTTGTTAGTAAGATACCTTAAGGGGAGCCATTTTCGGTAAGAAATGGGTGCAAAATCCTTTGCTAGATTTGGGCACTCCTTTAATACAACACTCAGTAGAGAATGAATCTATCTAGATGCATCTTCTGACCTATTAGCTCCCAACTGCATAGAATGATTGTAGTTATAGTTATAAGGATGAAGAAGACCTGTATAGCATAAAAATGATACATACCTTAAGCTGATCATGGTGATTTAAAGGACTGTATAGTGTGAAAATGAACAATACATATAAATAGAAGATGAGGATGAGAATCAGGAAATAGGAAAAAACATTCAAAGAGTTTTGAAAGAGATAAATCATTACTCACATGCGCTTAATTTTCTATTAACAATTACTTTGCCATTATCAATGACATGGATGCATGAGCCTATTATTATGCTTCTAACTAGTTCCTGATATGAAGCTTCGATTAGCCATATTGATGAACAAAAAATGCAACCAAAACCATGAAGCCATGAATCCGAGAAGAAGACACCTCATTTCTAGTAATATTCATAATGTCTGCCAGACTATAATGAAGATTTAAGCATTTAACAAGCATAATTACTACATTTTTTGAAACTGGTACTGACTTGAAACAATTGAGATTATTCTCTTCGTAAAGATAAGAAAAATTGTTTGAGTGCTTGAATGCCTTGCCCTAGCTTTTTTACACTACGAGAAAAATCTCATATAGCTATGGACAATTACCTAGCTAAATGAGCATTTTCCGTCGCTAAACAGGATATAGCGATGGATTACCAATGGATCGGTTCCCTATCTAAAGTGCTCCTCACTAAAGTTTAGTAAGGGAAAGTGTCCTTAGCTAAAATGTTAGCGACAGAAAAATCTCTTACTAAAAAAGACAAATTCCCTAGCAAAATTAGCAAGCTAAATGAGATTTTCTATCGTTAAACTAAATAATGATGGAAGATTCCCAAGCTAAATTATAGTCGCTAAATTTTAGTGACGAAAATAGTCCCTAGCTAAATAAATTTAGGGACGGAAAAATCAGTTACTAAATTTAAGATTTCCCCAACTAAATTAGCTAGGGAAAATTCCCTTGCTAAATTAGCATGGGATTTTTTATTTGCTAATTTAGCAATGGATTATTTCCCTAGCTATTTTAATTTCAAAACTATTTCAGAATTTAATTTATTTTAGAATTTTTTAATTAAATTATTTTATATTTATATATCAAATTGAATAAAAAATAAAACTATAAATAATTTATAGAAAAAAAAAATAAAATCATTTAATAACTTATTCTAATTCAATATTTTACATAATTGAAACAAAAAAATAACAAAATTTTATTACATCTTATTCATCAATGTATCTACCAACAATGCATAAAGTCTAGTGAAAAATCTACTGCGACAAAGTTGTCTGCGTCACCGCACATAATGTGTGGTGAAAAATCTTATCACTTATACAAGCTTTGTATGATGAACAATGCAGTATCACACCTGTAAGAAATTTAAACCACTCAGTCAAATTAAAATAAAAAAAAGTAATGTATTGATAAATATATAATCCTGGAGTATATATGTAAATATATACTAGCATTTCACTCGAATATATATTACTATAGTATATGTACATAAAAACTAAAGTATTATTTGTACATATAAATTGAGTACAAATATACTCAGTATATATGTGCATAAAATACTACTGTATTATATGTACGTATATACTGACATTATTCATACATATATATCACATTTGGTGATGTTGTTGCTGCTCCCGCTGCCACTACTGCTGCCACTGTTGTTGTCGCTGCCAATACCACTACTACTATCTCTACTACTGTCGATGCTGCCGATGATGTCGTCGGCACTGCTGCCGCTGCTGGCCACTACAGTGGCTGCCGCTGCCGATGCTCCCTATGCTACTACCGCATGCCGAAGTTTCCATAGCTATCATTGTCACCATTTTCGCCGCTGCTACTACCACCGCCACTATTACCACTACCGCCTCTGCTTCTAGTGTTGCCGCTACTTCCGGTGCAGCCACTGCTATCACCACTGGCATTGCTGCTTCCGATGCAGCCCCTGCTATTGTTGTTGCTGCCGTTGCCACTGCTTCCGATGTCGTCACTCCCGCCACTGCCACTTTCACCACTGCCATAGCCACTACTGCAGTAGCTACTACCCCCACTACTACCATCACTAGCACCGCTGTCGCTACTGCCACTGTTACTACTGCTAATAATAGGGTTTTACATACCTATAATATGCTAAAACTCTACCCAAAAAATTCAAAGACACACAAACATATTTACCGATATATAAAAATAGTTATTATTGACATGAACAAACACAAATTAAAATTGATTGTCATACAGCTTAAATTAAAATTTAATTAAATAATTTAATATTTTTATATTAAATTTTATATAAAGAGAAACTATAAATGAAAATTTTAAATTAAACAAAAAAAATTCATCTAATAACTTATTCTAATACAATATTTTAAAGAACTAAAACAAAAAAATAACAAAAATTATAATACATCTTATTAATCAATGTATCTACCGACAGTGCATAAAGTAAATCTATCAATGCATTGATGATGCTTTCTCTCCCTCTACTCCTCTGATCACCAACTTTCTGCTGCGAAAAAGCTATCCGTGTCACGGTGCTTCATATCTGTTGAAAAATTCATTCACTTATACTAGCTAAGTATGGGAAAAAAATGATGCCACATTTGTAAGAAATTTAACCCACTAAATCAAAATAAATTTTAAAAAAACTATGTTTTGATAAATATATATTACTATAGTAAAAATGTACATATATACTAGCATTTCACTCGTACATATATTACTACAGTATTTGTACATATAAATTATAGTATTATGCATACAAATATACCGAGTACATATAAACTCAGTATATATGTACATAAAATACTATAGAATTATATGTATGTATATACTGACTATATACGGACGTATATACCACATTTGTTGCCATCTTGCTACTCATGCTGTCGATGCTGCTCTTATTGCTGCTGCCACTACCACGGCGGCTACTGCCGGTGTTGCCACTTCTGTTGGTGCCACCGCCGCTACCGCCTCTACTACTGCTGCCACCGCTGCCACTGCTGCCGCTACTGCCACTGTAGCTACTACTACTATTGATGATGCCGCTACACTGATGCTGCCACTATGGCCACTGCTACCTCTGTTGCACCACAACCACTTCTGCCTTAGTTGCTGTGACTGCTGTTGCTATCACCACTGTTGCTGTCGCTACCATCGTTGCTGTCGCTACTGCCGCTACCGTCACTGCCAATGCTGCCGCTTCAGTCACTACTGCTGTTGCCACTGCCATTTCTGCCGCCGCTACTACCACTACCATCACTGTAGTTGTTGTCACTACTACCGCTCCTACCACTGCTAATAATAGGCTTTTACATACCTATAATTGGCTATAACTCTACCCAAAAAATTCAGAGAAACACAAACATATTCACAGATATATAAAAATAGTTATTATAGAAAAGAACAAACACAACTTAAAGTTGATTGTCATATAGTTTCAACAAAAATTTAACTAAATAATTTAATTTTTTAAAATTAAATTTAATAAAAACAGAAACTATAAATAAAAATTTTAATTAAACAAAAAAAATTCATTTGATGACTTATTCTAATACAAATTTTTAAATAACTAAAACAAAAAAATAACAAAGTTATATTACATCTTATTAATCAATGTATCTACCGATAGTACATAAAGTATAATCTATTCATGCATTGTCGTTGATTTAGCTCTCTCAGCTCCTCCAATCACCAACTCTTTGTTGCGAAAAAGATGTCCAGGTCACGGTGCATCATGTTTGTTTAAAAATCATTTTACTTATTCAAGCTTCGTATGGGAAACAACGTTGTACCATATCTGTATGAAAATTAAATCACCCAATCAAATCAATATAAATAAAAAAACTATATTTTGATAAATATATATTGTTGTAGTAAATATGTACATATATACAAGTATTTCACTCGTACATCTATTACTGTAGTATATTTACATATAACTATAGTATTATGCATACATATATATTGAGTACATATATATACTCAGCATATATGTACATAAAATACTATAGTATTATATGTACGTATATACTGACTATATACATACGTATATATTGCATTTGTTGCCATTGCTACTACTCCCGCTATCAATGCCGCTCGTGCCACTGCTACCACTACCACTGCCATTGTCGGTGACACTTTCTCTGCAACTGCTGCCATCATTGCCATCGCTGTCATCGTTGCCACTACTGCCGCTACTGAAAATAGGCTTTTATATACCTATAATAGGCTAAAACTCTACTTAAAAAATTAGGAGACACAAAAACATATTCACATATATATATAAATAATTATTATATACATGAACAAACACAAATTAAGTTGATTGTCATACAACTTCAAAAAAAATCTAAAAGATGTCCAGCAATTATATTTAGAGATAAAGAGAGTGCAAAAATAAAATGTTTTAAGAATAATAAAGATAAGATAAGCTAGCCCTCTTTTTGATAAAGCTGAAATCAATAAATATTGGACCCAAGCATTAGAATGACCGTGATAATGTATGAATGCTTTAAATCAAGATTTTTTCTTTTGTCTCACATAATATGTCCTACAAAGATTCATAATTAGGTTAATCGGAAAAGCAATGAATAAAACCAGAATATCAAAAATTGAAACCTGCAAAAATAAATCATAATTATTTTTTGCACATAGAAAAAAATAAATAACAGTTCAGAAATAATTTTCATACTCAATCATCCTTATAATTTGTAGGGAATGCTAGCCTCTCCTGTGAGGATTGGCAATTGGATCTTGGAATGCTATCTGTTCCGCCAATGTCGCTAAATGTGACTCCTTATAGGACATCTGCTGTTGCATTACATTCTTAATTTCTTTCATCTCATGGTTCATTTGTTTTATTTCTTGCATTTCTTCAATCAAATTAGTATACTGCTCATCCTTCTGTTCTTTAATTTAATATATTTCTTCCTTCAAATTTGATATTTGCTAATCCTTCTTTGTTCATTTTTGTGTCCATAACTATAATAGGTTCATTTGTTTCCAATGCTTGTTGTTCGATTGACTCATCCATCATTACTAAGACAGATGAATTAGAAGCACGATTGCTACAACAAGATGCCAATCTCTTAGAGCCAATTTCATACACTTACTACTTCTTTTTACCTCTACCACGACCACGTCCTTTAGGCACCATCTGCTATACAAAATAAAACATAGAACAAATATTAGAGATATGATGAACAAGCATGCATTTTCAAATAAAACACACTGATAGATTTCAACAAAATATAAAAATTCTTTGATAGTTTAAATTATAAAAATATTATAACAATTTAATTATCGGCATCACTATCATCCTCCAATGGATCTTCTGATATTTTGTCCGATTCTGATAGAAGTTTGAACTCATCTTCAGATAGAAATTGATAATCTTCAATTTCTATTATGCCACCATTTCAGTCTCATAAATTTTCTAGATGTTCATCTACATTTACAGGCTCAATATTATTTATGTCATCTTCTTGGAATGCTGGTGCATATCTAAGTCTGGACTTCTTTGTTATGATGTTGGTACTTCAAATTTTGATCGAGCTTTGATTTTGCAAATACCTACCATTCTCTCTTATCACGAGATAAACTCAGATATGTATAATTAATATACTTGAGCTGCTTGAACTACCATAATAAATGGCTCATATTGATCATATGTGTGATTATGGTTAACATCCACTAACTTATAATCAGAATGAATCTTTGTACTCACATTTCATGTAGGATCAAACCACTCGCTTTTAAATAATACAATCCTGTTATTTTTTGATTCCAGGATACTCCTACTAAATAACTTTTTTGAGTTGACCATAATAATCAATTTCATATTTACTATAACATGAGCCTTTTTTATTTGTTTATCTATCAATCAATCTATTTATCTTTAAATCATTCTATCTATCTATCTATCTATCTATCTATATGTCTATGTATGTATGAATCTATCTGTCTAATAATCTGTCAATCTATAAATCATTATATTTGTATCTATCTATCTATCTATCTATCGATCTATAATTGAATTATTTGTCTGTATTTCTATCTATCAATTTATCTTTCAATCTTTCTAGCAATTCATTTATCAATCTTTCTACCAATTCATCTATCAATCTTTCTATCAGTCAATCAATCAATCTATCTTTATATCTAAAAATATATTTATCAATATGTCTATTTATCCATCTATCGATCTTTTTTAATTTAAATATTTCTATATGTGTGTCTATCTATCTATTTATATATATATCTATCTCTCAATCTACCAGTCTACCTATCTTTCTATCTATCTATCTATAAGTCTATCTACCTATCTATCTATCTATATATCTTTCTATCTATTTGTCTATTTATTTGTTTATAAATCTATCAATCTATGTCTATTTATCTGTCTATTTAGCTCTCTATCTATCTATCTGTCTATCTTTTTATATGTTTGTCTATCTATCTTTTCTTTTTATATGTATATCTATATGTTTATCTATCTGTCTTTCTTTCTATCTAAATGTATACATGTGTCTATCTATATATCTATCTATATGTCTATCTAGGTGTCTATCTATCTATCTCTATATATATCTATCTTTCTATCTTTCTTTATCTATTTATCTATCTGTCTATCTTTCAATTAATCAATATATCCATCAGTCTATCTATATTTCTATCTATCTTTCTATCTACCTATCTATCTATCTGCTAATGTATTATCTATCGTTATATCAAGATGTCTATCTTTTTGTCTATCTATTTGTAAATCTATCTATTTAATAATCTATCTATCTATCTAGTAATCTAATTATCTAATTATTTATTTATTTATCTTAAAATATGTTTATATATATCTATCTATTTGTCTATCTATCTATCTATATAATTGTCTATCTATCTGCCTATCTATCTATCTATCAATTTGTCTATCAATCAATATATCTATCAATCAATCTATCAAGCTATCTCTGAATATATCTATCAATTTATCTATTATATGTCTCTTTATCTATCTATTTATTTGCCTATATTTATATATATCTATCTGTCTATATTTTTATTTATCAATACATCAATTTATCTATCTATCTATCTATTTGTCTGTCGATATATCTATTTATTTATCTATCTATATATTTCTTTTCTGTCTATTTATCTATCTATCTATATGTCTATTTATCGATATGACAATTATCTATCTGTCTATATGCCATGTTTCTATTTATCTATATATCTATCAGTCTATTTGTCTATCTATCTATCTCCTCATCTTTTTAAGTGACTATTTGTTTATCTATCAATCTTTTTATATGTCAATCTGTTTATATGTCTATTTATTTGTGTATATATCAATTTATCCATCTATCTAACTATCTATTTGTCTATATATCTATCAATTTGTCTATTTGTCTTTCTCTCTATATAACTATATATTTCTTTAATTGTTTATCTGTCTATATATTTATCTATCGGTCTCTGTATCTATCTATATGTCTATATCTTTATTTGTTTATCTGTTTATCTATCTATTTATTAATCTATCTATCTATTTTATAGTCTATCAATCTATTTGCTATTTTTATAAATGTCTATCTATCTTTCTATCTATATATCTGTCTATCTATTTATGTGTCTATCGATCTGTCTATCTATTTGTCTACCTATCAATCTATCTGTCTATCAATTTTTCTATCTAACTATCTATTTATCTATCTCTCTATCTATCTGTCTATTTGTCTGTCTATATATATATCTATCTATCAATATTTTTATCTATGTATTTATCTATCTGTCTGTCTATCGATCTGTCTATCTATCTATCTATTTGTTAATTTATTTGTCTATCTATTTATCTATCAATCTATCTTTATTTCTATCTATCTATCTATTTGTCTCTCTTTAATTTCTTTATCAATTAATATAACTATTTAATTGTATATCTATTAATCTATCTCTCGGTCTAACTATTTGTCTAATTATATATCTTTCAATCAGTTTATATATCTATCTATCTTTCTAACTATCTATGTATTTAACTATCGAACTATCTAAAAATCTATATATCTATCTTTTTATCTATTTGACTTTTGATCTATCTATCTATTTTTCTATCTATCTATCTGTCTATACTTTTATATTTAATCTATCTATCTATTTATCGGTCACTATATCTTTCTATCTATCTATCTATATATCTATCTTTTTATCTATATATTTATCTATCTCTATCTATCAGTCTATCTATCTTTATAATAATGTGTCTTTTTATCTATCTTTCAATATGTCTATCAATCTGTCAATAATTTATATATCAATTTTTCTATCTATCTATCTGTCTATCTATCAATCTATCTATCAATAAATCTATAAAACTATTTATTTGTATGTATATCTATCTATATATCTAATTGGCTATATATCTATTTGTCTATCTATCTATCTAGTTATTTGTTTGTCTATATATCTGTTTATCTATCTATCTATTTTTCTATTTTTCTATCAGTCTATCTATTTGTATATCTATTTATTTATATATCTATATGTATATCTATATGTATATCTATCTCTCTATTTATTTGTCTATCTTTTGTCAAACTTTCTATCTATCTATGTCTGTTTATCTATCTAACTATTTGACTAATTGTCTATCAATGTGTCTGTCTAAATGTCTATCTATTTGTTTGTCAAGTTGTAAGTTTATCTATTTGTATATCCATCTTTGAATTTATTTATCTATCACTCTGCCCATTTGTTAGTCTATATATATATCTATCTATTTGTCTGTCTATCTGTCTATATATCTATCTATCTATGTGTGTCTATATGTCTATCTTTCTATATATATATATATATATATATTTATCTATCTGTATATCTATCTAACTATCTCACTATTTATCTATTTGTTTACCTATCAATCTATATTTTCTATCTATCTATTTGTCTATCTATATGTATATTTTTAATGTATCTATCAATCTGTCAATCTATCTATCTTTCAATCTATATATCTATCTTATATATATATATATAAGCTAGCTATCGATCGATCGATCTATCTATCTAATTATTTGTCTATCTATCTATATATCTATATTTCTATCTATCTATCCATCTATATATCTATCTATCTGTATATCAATCTACCTATCAATATGTCTATCAAACTATCTTTTAATTGATATAATAATATAAATATCTATCTATATATATATGTCTATCTATCTACCAACCTATATATCTATCAATCTACCAATCTATCTATCTGTGTATCAATCCACACACACACACACACACACACACACACACACACATATATATATATATATATATCTATCTATATATATATGTTTATCTATCAGTCTATCTATCCATCCATATATCCAACTATCTAACTTTTATTATACGTCTATCTTTCAATCTCTCTATTTATCTATCTATTTATCTATCTATCTATCAGTCTAACAATCTATCTATCTAACTAACTATCTATCTATCTATCTAAATATTTGTCTATCTTTTAGTCTATCTATCTACCTATCTAAATGTCTATATATCTATCTATCTATTTATTTATCCATATATCTAACTATCTATCTATATATCTATCAATAAATTTATCTATCAATTTGTCTATCTATCTATCTAAATTACTATCTATCTATCTATCAATCTATCAATCTATCTATCTGTATGTCTATCTATTTTTTTATTCATCTGCATATCTATTTGTCTATCAATATATCTAACTATATTTCTATCTATCTAACAATTTGTATATCTATTTGTCTATCTATTTGTCTATCTTTCTATGTATATTCTATCTATCTATTTGTCTATCTATATGTCTTTCTTATATCTATCTATCTATCTATCTATCTATATTTATATTGTCTTATATCTATCTACCTATCTTTATATTTATATATCTATCAATCTGACTCTTTATTTCTTTATCTATATATATGTCTATATTCTGTCTATAAATTATCTATCATTTCTATCTCACAATACCTTATCTATATATATCTTTAATCTAACTATCTATATATCTTTCTATATATCTTTTCTCTAATGATCTATCTATCTTCTATCTAGATATCTATCTATCTATTATTAGCTATCTATCTCTCTAATAATCTATCTATTTGTCTAGTTATCTTCCTATCTATCCTTTCTATCTATATTTCTATCAGTCTGCCAATCTATCCTCTCTATCAAAAATGTCTATCAATCTATCTATAATCTAGCTATTAATTTGTCTATCAAAATATCTACCTACTATTTATGTATCTATATTTCTTCTTTATCTATCTATTTATTATAAGTCTTTAAATATGTCTATCAATCTAGATAGTAATGTCCTAGCAATCTGTGTATCAATCTGTCTATCAATCTATCTATAATACACAAATAAATATTTTCTATATATCTATTTGGTCTATCTATTTGTATATCTATCTTTCTACTATATGTCTATATATCTATCTTCTATCTATTTACCTATCTATCTATCTGTCTATAAATCTATGAATCTATTGTTTATCTATCTACCTATCTAATATTTTTCTATCTTTCTATATATATACCTATCTATCTATGTATCTTTTATAATATCAATCTATTAATTAATCTATCTATTTATCAAATATCTGTCTATCAATCAATTTAAGAATCTGTCTATCAATTTATCTATCAATCTAATTATAAAATATATATCTATCTATCTATCTAAATACCTTCTCTCTATCAATATGTTTATATATCTGCCTATGTATCTATCTAGTAACTATCTATCTATCCATCTTATATGTGTCTA
>JAREIK010002342.1:786120-830566 GCA_029783825.1 Sapria himalayana | reverse complement strand
TCTCCCCCTTACACCCTTCCTAACCTTAATAATAACTATTTAACACAAAAAAACTACAAAGACTTTCTCTAAATAAAACAATTTGAATTCTAATATCAAAGCTCTATGAGGCATTCTATTTTTTATGGGCTTTCTCGCTTTGCTTCAAATCAATCTGGATGTCACTTTCCCCCTTTGTTATGCTTCCAACTTACCCCCATGCCCTCAGCCACTTTTCAAGATAACCTCCTTTGTGCTACCTTGTTGTTCTCTGCCACTTTACAAGATCCTTTGTGCTACCTAATTGCTTGTGCCTTCCTTTTCCCAAATGCTACTTGCCAGCCTAATTACTGCATCTTACCTGTATATCAACTCTTATCCCCCCCACTTTACCCTTATGATTTTGGCATAATTACTAACAATAAAATTTAAGCCTCCTTGCTAGATCTTTCTGCTGCTCTCACTGCTCCACATTACTATTTTTTATTCTTCCATCATCCCTATCTATCCACCACTCTACCTCCATCGGGAATCTTCATGCTCTTGCTGAAGACAGCCCCTAACAAGTAGCTTTCTAATTCTACAAATTTACATACCAGACAAACAGGACCCTTTCAATGTAACACATCTAGACGCATACCACATAACACAGACCACATAACACATTCAGATTAATACAGACACTTAATGTAGCACTTTACAGACTACTTTCACAGTTACAAACTCATGCAAAACACCATATTCTTTACTTCCTGCCACTTTACTCCCTGTACTAGTTCCCTGCAACTCTCAGCTACTGCACATTCCTTGCATACCCCTGCCTATTGTGACAGCACCTAATCCTACCCCCTGCACACACAAAAAAGACAAAAAAAAAACCTACCTACCCCATTCTCTAACCCCCCTTGCTTGCCAAAAAGAAAAGAAGAAAGTTATAACTAATGCAGAATAAAAATTGCTCCTCGTAGATCTTTAAGCTCAAGCACCCCCTAGAGTAGAATAACCATATCATGCCTGTTGCACTCGCTACAAAGAAAATTCATGCACAGAAAAACATCAAACCATATTGATTATAAACAACATTCTAAACATTCTTAGTAGCTCTCATATCCTACCATTTTTAATCCTTACATAAGAGAAATAAATCATATCTAGTATAGCTAGTCCTTTTAGTTTTTTCAGTATAGTCTCCTTATCATACTCATTTTCTCTTTTATGTAAACCTATTTTAGCTAAATTATCTGTCAGTGCATTTGCTTCCCTATATATATGCAATATTGATACATTCAATTCTACCATGAGGTTTATAATTATCTCAATCTCCTCCTCATACCTCCATAAAGTTATTCTTTTATTTACCAATTCCACCAGTAACTTGGAATCTACCTGAATTTGTAAGTTCTTTAATCCTAGCTAATTACAGACGTATAGTCCCCTTTTTAGCGCATAGATTTCCGAGTGAAGAGCCGAGGAGGCTTTGCAAGCAAAAGTAAAAGCTTTAATGATATTTCCTTGAGAATTCCTTATTACTCCTCCGCCTGCTACCCCTATATCTTTGTTAAAACTACCATCCATGTTAATAGAAAGCTTACCTACAGTCGACTTGTTCCATCTTATGCTTCTTACCCTATTTATCTTAATCTTTTTAGTAGCAAGCTCTCATGTGTTCTTGACTAATCTATCTACCACCATATCTTCAACCCTAATAGGCCTTGTACAAGATATATTACTAATTTCCTTTCTGATATCCTTTAGAATTCCAGCTTAATCCATCTTTATCCCCTCAAATCTACCTTTATTTCTAGCTTTCCATAAGCACCAAATGACTACATGTGAGAGATTTTGAATAAGCCATTTCCTAATTGGGCTTCTTGAAGATTCCCTTTCCCACTTTTTAGTTCTATCTACTAACCCTACCTCTTTGCCTCTGATTTAGTTATATTTCTCCAATTCCTTCCAAACTTCTACTGTAATTTTTCCTTCTGAGAATAAATGATCTATTGATTCTATTGCCTCAAAATAGCATTCACATCTGGATACCATCTTTATGCCTTTTCTTTGAACATTTGTATCAACTGATAAAGCAGTAGCATTAGCAATAGCCTGTTATTTTCTTCCTCATTTTATCTTGTAAAAAAATTAGATGTTTTTCTCTGAGTCTTCCCTCATATATAGGACAACCCAAATACATTAAAGCACCTTTGTTTTGTGTGAATCCCGTGATATTTTTAATCTTATTAGCCACTTTCTCTAAAGATTTTGCTGCTAACATGAATTGACACTTCTTTTTATTCACTTTTTTCCCCATTTCTATTTCTAATGTTTGCAAAACCTCCATTAAATTCATCAAAGATCTACTACTTGTATTAGTGATAATTATCACATCATCAGCATAGGCTAAACAGCCTATTCTTGAAGTATTTTTTGGTTGCCTGGAAGAAACTATTTTACCTTCCAAAATTATACGGTTTAAGCTAAGAATTAGTAATTCTAAATATATATCAAATAATAAAGGAGACAAGGGGTCACCTTGTCTAAACCCTCTTTTTGGCCTAAACTCTTCCCCTTTCTTACCATTCATAATAACTTTCACCCATACACTCGAAACACATCTGTGTATCAAATCAATGCATGATTCCTAGAAACCAAATTTTCTTAAGGAAAAACATAGTATATCCTATTTTACCCTATGGAACGATTTAGATAAGTCTACTTTCACTACTAGATTATTTCCTCTAGTTTTAATTGTTATTTCTTTCATAATTTCTGAAGCTAATCTTATATCTTCAATCATTAATCTATTTTTAACCAACCTTGTTTGTTCCTGTCATATTATATATGGCACGATACAGCTTAATCTACCTTGCATGATCTTTTCCAGGATCTTATAGACCACATTGCACTAACTAATTGGTCTAAAGTCTTCAGATTTTTATGGAGATTCTCTTTTTCGAAATAAAATGATAAAGGAATTCACCCATGCCTTAGGAATATCTACTTCTACAAAAAAAACTTGAAACTACAGCCACAAGATCATTTTTAACAATATGCCAACAAATCTGGAAAAAATAATTATTCCAGCCGTCTAGCCCAGCGGCACTGTCCTTATCCAGACTGAAAATATCATTTCTTACCTCTTCTTCTTCTTCCGGGATCATCTTCATTTTCTGATTTTGTTCATTTTTTGATGATTGCCTTGATTTCTTTCAATAGGGAGTCCACTTCATGTCGAACCTGCCCACATAGATGATTTTAAAAAAAAGCATCAAAGGAGGTTCCTATTTCTTTATCATCTTCCACCCAAGCACCCTCACCGTTCTTTATGCCTTTAATCTTATTTCTTTGTGCTTTGATTTTGTTCATATTATGAAAAAAATTAGTATTTCTATCGCCATCTTTTAGCCATTTAATCTTTGCACGCTGCTTTTAGTAGATTTCCTACATATGCAATCTGAGCTTCAACAGGCCCTTAACCTGACTTAGTTTATGTCTTGTCTCCTCATTCTGAATGCTGTCATATTCTAATTCCAGCTTCTCCACCTCTTCCTCCGCCTGCTTAATCTTTTGGTTAAAATTCCCAAAAACTTTCCTATTCCATTTTTCCAAGCATCTTTTTAGTTTGTATAGCTTAATTATTAGAACCTGCATAGGTTTTCCTAATGTTGGCTCTATCCATGACTCTTTTACCATTTTTTCGAACTCTAAATGCTTTACCCACATATTCTAAAATTTAAAGCTCCCTATTGATTGTTGATTTTTGTGAAGTGATATAAGCAGTGGGCTATGATTCGAATAGGTTCTGTTTAAGTGCCTCAGTCCTGTAACCCCTTGAGAGGATGCCTACTTAGCAATACACATGACCCTATCCAGTCTTGCCAAAATTGCTCCTCTTTTCCACCAGTTATTACACCAGGTAAAGCTTGAGAGTATAAAGTCCACTTCCATTAAGTTAGCACTAGTGATTATGCTATTAAATTGTGACATAGCCATTGTATCTGGAGTTTTTCCTTCTCTTTTTTTTAAGAACTTCTTATCACATTAAAATCTCCTTATATAATCCATGGAGTGTCTTTTATTGCTATTTCCTTCATCTCCTTCCATAAATCTATTCTATCTTTTTAGCATTTTTAGCATAAACTATTAAAATTATTTTTTATACATCTTTATGCATTTTAAAATGTACTATTTGCTTTGTGTCTTTTAAGATTTTAATGTCTAGATTATTATGCCACATAATCCAGAGTTTACAATTTAAGTTTGCATATAGATTATTAAATCCTAATATTCTACTGTATTTAGCTAATTGGTCTTTTTATATCATGAGTTCTGCAATAACAACTAAAGAAATTTTATATGTTTTTATTAATTATCTCAACCTATTTATCAAGGGGTTATTAGCCACCACCCTTATATTTTAGTAAAGAGAACTATCCATTAAAACCTGATTTTGCTTGAGCCCTTGTTGTGCATTAAGACTCGTAAGTCTTATTTAAATGTTTCTTCCTATTTCTTAGAGACTTAGGTGTGTTAATAGTGACTTGCATTATCTCCTTATATCTTAATTGTTGTTCGAGTTGCATAGCCATTTGTTTCATGGCTTTCATGGCTTGATCCATAGTAAGCTTCTCCCAATCCTCTTCAAAGATTTCTAAATCATCCTTAGCCTTTTCTAGATTACCCTCCTCATTTTCTTCCCCCTTACCTATTGATGGACAGCTAAAAATATTTGATTCATCTTCTGGAAAATCCAGAAGGTCCTCATCAATCCATCTATAGTCCTCCTCCTTCTCCCTTAGGGCCCTCCTAGTTTTAGACCTCTTTCCCCTCTTCCTTTTACTTTTCATCACATCCCAACCTTCATCCTCCCCACCCTCTTCTCATCCTTCTGCCCTTACCACTGCCTCTATTGCCTTATTACTGCCTACATCCTACTCGGTTTGAAACCCCACCCCTTCTCTCCTACCATCCCTTTCCTCCCCTAATTCTATTTCTAAAGGATCACCTCCCATCTAGGATGTGTTTTAGGGCCCCTTCTTCCCTTCTAATCCATTCAATCCTTCCTCTACCCCCTTGCCCCTTCCCTCTACACTTCTCCTCTAACCCAAACCTACACACCCCCAAAGCATGCCGTAACCTCCTACAACCTTGACAGTAAGGAGGCAGGTTTTATGATATAGGAGGTTGCCAAAACCCCTCACTCTGCTCTCCCTTTCAACTACCTATCCAAATCCTAGTAGGTGGCTATGTAAGTAAGTTACATTCAACACACACCCGAGCATTATTCGGCATAGTCATGGATAGTGTCGCCTAATCTCGTAACATTGGCTTGGCCAAGCATGAAGAGATAGCATACATAAAAGATATTATAGAGATACCGAGGGAGGTTCGGGAGTGAGAACCAGACCGAAGCTAGAGGCCCCTCCTCAAGTGGGTTGACATTTTTAGTCCTCTTTATAATTCGCATAGAATATCCATTAACTTGCCAAAACCCCCTTAGCCATATACAGTCGAAATCCTCCACTAAACAACATGGTAGGAAGAGGTGTTTAGAATCGTAGTCGGTGAATTTCACCATTCACTTAAGTTTCAATGAAGTGATAAATGACTATATGTCGTTCACACAAGGTCGGCCAGAAAAAACATCTCTATTAACATGAGCTTGAAGGGCTCTTTAAGCCTGTGTACCACTTCCAAAGAGAAGAGTATTATGGGGCTCCCGTCCTTGTTTTTGAACAATGGAGGAAGAGGTGCGAGTTCAGTAAAAATTGAAGAAAATGACTTCTTATTTGATAAAATATCTTTTTACTCCATTTTGAGCTTGATAGCAGATTAAATTGAGCATAAATGGAGATTTCTCTCTCTAAAAAACTAGAATTTCTATATCTAAAAGTTGAGAGCATTTTCAAAGAAGCTCTTCTTTTTCTTGTTTTATTTTTCTTATTCTTCTTATTCCTTTTATTCTTTTTTTTTTATTTTACATATTCTTATTATTCTTCTTATTCCTTTTATTCTTTTTTTTATTTTACATATTCTTATTATTCTTCTTATTCATCTTTTTGTGCTTATTTTTCTAATTCTTCATATTATTTTTATTATTCTTATTCTTCTTATTTATTATTATTATTATTATTATTATTATCGTATTATTCTTATTCTTATTATTCTTCTTATTCTTAGTATTTGTTTTATTCTTCTTATTCTTCTTATTATTCTTATATTCATATTGTTCTTTTTATTCTTTTTATCCTTTTAATTCTTCTTATTCTTCTAATTATTCTTATTATTTTTATTTTTTTTATTCTTCTTATTCATTTTATTCTTCTTATTCTTTTTATTTTTCATATTCAACTTATTCTTCTTATTCCTTTATTTATTCGTATTATTAATTTTATTTTTATTCTTTTTATTCTTCTAATTATTTTTATTCTTCTAATTCTTATTATTCTTATTATTTTTCTTATTTTATTTTTCTTTTGATTTTATCTATTCTTCTTAATCATTTTATTTTTTTTATTCTTTTTATTATTCTTATAATTCTTATTATTTTTTATTCTTCTTATTCTTTTTAAGCTTCTTATTCTTCTGATTTTTATTATTCATCTTATTATTCATAATAATCTTATTCTGCTTATTCTTCTTATTCTTTTTATACTTCTTATTTTTTTTACTCTTCTAATTCTTATTATTCTTCTTATTCTTCTTATTCTTATTTTTCTACTTATTATTTTTTATTCTTTTTATTCTTCATATTATTTTTATTATTCTTATTCTTCATATTATTATTTTTCTTCATATTCTTATAATTCTTTTTATTCTTTTTATTCTTTTTATTCTTTTTATTTTTCTTTTCTTCTTATTCTTCTTATTCTTCTTATCCTTCTTATACTTCTTATACTTCTTATACTTCTTATTATTCTTATTCTTATTATGCTTCTTATTCTTCTTATTATTCTTATTCTTATTATTTTATTTATTCTCTTATTCTTTTTATTATTATTTTTATTTTTATTATTCTTATTCTTCATATTATTATTATTCTTCATATTATTATAATTTTTCTTATTCTTTTTTTTCTTCTTATTCTTATTATACTTCTTATTCTTCTTATTCTTCTTATAATTCATATTAATATTCTTCATATTCTTTTAATTCTTCTTATTCTTATTATTCTTCTTACTCTTCTTATTCTTCTTATTTTATTTATTCTTCTTATTCTTTTTATCCTTCTTATTCTTTTTATTATTCTTAATCTTCTAATTCTTCTAATTCTTTTTATTCTTCTTGTTCTTTTATTTTTTATTATTATTCTTATTATTATTTTTTTTCTTATTCTTTTTATTCTTTTTATTCTTCTTATTATTCCTTTTCATGTTATTCTTCTTATTCTTCTTATTATTCTATTCTTCTTAGTCTTTTTATTCTTCTTATTCTTCTATTTATTCTTATTCTTATTATTCTTTTTTATTATTCTTATTATTATTCTTCTTATTATTCTAATTGTCCTAATTCTATTTATTCTTCTTATTCTTCTTATTCTTCTTATTCTTCTGATTTTTCTTATTCATCTTATTATTCATAATCATCTCATTCTTCTTTTCTTCTTATACTACTTATTTTTCTTACTCTTCTATTTATTATTATTCTTATTATTCTTCTTATTATTCATATTCTTATTTTTCTACTTATTCTTTTTATTCTTTTTATTCTTCTTCTTATTTTTATTATTCTTATCTTCATATTATTATGTTTATTCATATTCTTCTAATTCTTCTAATTCTTTTTATTCTTCTTATTCTTCTTTTCTTCTTATTCTACTTATACTTATACTTCATATTCTTCTTATTTTTTTATCCTTCTTATTCTTCTTATTTTACTTATTATTCTTATTATTCTTATTCTTCTTATTCTTCTTATTCTTCTTATTATTCAAATTTTTATTATTTTATTTATTCTCTTATTCTTTTTATTATTCTTATTCTTTATATTATTATAATTTTTCTTATTCTTCTTATTCTTTCTATTCTTTTTATTCTTCTTATTATTCTTTTTTTTATTCTTCTTATTTTTTTTTATTCTTTTAATTTTTCTTATTATTATTATTATTCTTACTCTTCTTATTCTTCTTATTTTATTTATTCTTCTTATTCTTTTTATCCTTCTTATATTTTTTATTATTATTATTCTTCTATTATTCTAATTCTTTTTATTCTTCTGATTTTTTTGTTTTTTCTTATTATTCTTATTATTCTTATTTTTTTTATTCTTTTTATTCTTATTATTCTTCTTATTATTCTTTTCATGTTATTCTTCTTATTCTTCTTATTCTTATTAATCTTCTAATTATTCTAATTTTTTTTATTCTTCTTATTATTGTATTCATCTTATCTTCATATTCTTCTTTTTCTTCTTATTCTTATTATTCTTCTAATTCTTCTTATTCTTCTTATTATTCTAACTTTTCTAATTCTATTTATTATTCTTATCCTCCTTATTCTTCTTACTCTTTTTATTCTTCTTATTATTCTAATTTCTTCTTATTCTTCTTATTCTTCTTATTCTTCTTATTCTTCATATTGTTCATATTCTTCTTTTCTTCTTATTATTCTAATACTTCTTATTCTTTTTATTATTTTTATTATTTTTATTCTTCTTATTCTTTTTATTCTTCTTATTCTTCTTAAACCTCTTATTCTTTTCAATCTTATATTCTTGTTATTCTTGCTATTATTCTTATTATTCTTATTATTCTTATTATTCTTTTTCTTCATATTCTTTTTATTCTACTTATTCTTCTTATTGTTCATATGCTTCATATTCTTCTTAATCTTCTAATTATTCTAATTCTTTTTATTATTCTTATTATTATATTCATCTTATCCTTCATATTCTTTTTTCTTCTTCTTATTCTTATTATTATTCTTATTCTTCTTATTATTCTAATTCTTCTAATTCTATTTATTGTTCTTATCCTCCTTATTCTTCTTATTATTCTTACTCTTTTTATTCTTCTTATACTTCTAATTTCTTCTTATTCTTCTTATTCTTCATATTTTTCATATTCTTCATTTCTTCTTATTATTCTAATACTTCTTATTCTTTTTATTCTTTTTATTCTTCTTATTATTTTTATTCTTCTTATTCTTCTTCAACCTCTTATTCTTTTCATTCTTTTATTCTTGTTATTCTTCTTAATCTTCTTAATCTTTTTATTCTTCTTATTCTTTCTATTCTTCTTATTTTTTTTATTCTTTTTATTCTTATTATTCTTCTTATTCTATTTATTATTCTTTTTCTTATTATACTTCTTATTCTTCTTATTCTTCTTATTCTTTTTATTCTTTTTATTCTTATTATTCTTCTCATTCTTCTCATTGTTCATATTCTTGTTATTCTTCTTATTTTTCTAATTCTTATGATTCTTATGAATCTTTTGATTCTTCTTATTCTTCTTATTCTACTTATTATTCTTATTTTTTCTTATTCTTATTATTCTTCTAATTATTATTATTATTATTATTATTATTATTATTCTTATTCTTATTCTTCATATTCTTCAAATTTTTATTATTCTTCTTATTTTTATTATTCTTCTTATTCTTCTTATTCTTCTTATCCTTATTATTATTATTATTATTCTTGTTCTTATTATTCTTCTTATTATTCTTATTATTTTGATTCTTCTCATTCCTCTTTATCTTCTTTATATTCGTATTCTACTTATTCTAATTATTATTCGTATTCTTATTCTTTTTATTCTTATTATTCTTCTCATTGTTCATATTCTTGTTATTCTTCTTATTTTTCTAATTCTTATGATTCTTATGATTCTTTTGATTCTTCTTATTCTACTTATTATTCTTATTTTTTCTGATTCTTATTATTCTACTAATTATTATTATTATTATTATTATTATTATTATTATTATTATTCTTCATATTCTTCAAATTTTTATTATTCTTCTTATTTTTATTATTCTTCTTATTCTTCTTATTCTTCTTATCCTTATTATTATTATTATTCTTGTTCTTATTATTCTTCTTATTATTCTTATTATTTTGATTCTTCTCATTCCTCTTTATCTTCTTTATATTCGTATTCTACTTATTCTAATTATTATTCGTATTCTTATTCTTTTTATTCGTCTTTTCCTTCTTAATTTTTTTTTATTCTTCTTAATCTTTTTATTTTATTTATTCTTCTTTTAGTTCTTTTTCATGTTATTCTTTTAAGTCTTCTTATTTTTGTTATTCTTGTTATTCTTGTTATATTTGTTATTCTTGTTATTTTTCTTAATCTTGTTTTTTTTATTGTTCTTATTCTTATTATTCATCTTATTCTTCTCATTCTTGTTATTCTTATTATTATTATTATTATTATTATTATTAATTTTCTTATTCTTCTTATTCTTCTAGTTCTTCTTATTCTTCTTATCCTTCTTGCTCTTTTTATTCTTTTTATTCGTCTTATTTCTCTTATTCTTCTTAATATTCATATTCTACTTATTCTAATTATTATTATTATTCTTATTCTTTTTATTCATCTTTTTCTTCTTATTTTTTTTATTCTTCTTATTCTTCTTTTTATTCTTAATCTTCTTATTTTATTTATTCTTCTTATTTTATTTATTCTTCTAATTCTTCTCATAGTTCTTTTTAATGTTATTCTTCTTAGTCTTTATATTCTTTTTAATATTTTTATTCTTCTTATTCTTATTATTCTTATTATTCTTCTTATTCTTCTTATTCTTATTATTCCTCTTATTCATCTTATTCTACTTATTTTTCTGATTCTTTTTATTCTTCTTATTCTTCTTATTCAACTTTTTCAATTATTCTTTTTATTTTTATTCTTTTTTTTATTCTTATTATTTTTTTTATTCTTATTCTTTTTATTCTTTTAACTTTTTGTATTCTTCTTATTCTTATAATTCTTCTTATTTTTCTTATTTTTCTTTTTCTTCTTATTCTTCTTATTCTTTTGATTTTATTTATTCTTCTTAGTCTTTTTATTTTTCTTATTCTTTTTATTATTATTTTTTTATTAATATTATTCTAATTCTTTTTCTTTTTATTATTATTATTCTTCTTTATTTTTAACATAATTCTTATTATTCTTCTTAATCTTTTAATTCTTCTTATTCTTCTTATTCTTTTTATTCTTCTTATTTTTTTTATTATAATTATTCTTCATAATTTTTTTATTCTTCATTTTATCATAAAACTTTTTATTCATCTTATTCTTTCTATTCTTCTTATTTTTATTATTCTTCTTTTTATTCTTATAATTCATATTATTATACTTTATAATCTTTTAATTTTTCTTATTCTTCTTATTCTTTTTATTCTTCATATTTTATTTATTCTTCTTATATATTTTATTCTTCTTATTCTTTTTATTATCTTCTTCTTTTTCTTCTTATTCTTCTACTTTTTTTATTCTTCTGAATTTATTGATTTTTCTTATTCTTCTTATTCTTATTATTTTTCTTATTCTTTTTAATCTACTAATTTTTCTGATTATTCTTATTCTTCTTATTATTCTATTCTTCTTATTCTTTTTATTTTTCTTATTCTTCTTATTATTCTTATTCTTATAATTCTTCTAATTCTATTTATTGTTCATATTCTTCATATTCTTCTTTATCTCTTTATTGTTCATATTTTTCTTTTCTTCTTATTCTTTTCTTATTTTTCTTATTCTTCTTATTCTTCTTATTTTTTTATTCTTCTTATTCTTCTTATTATTTTACTTATTTTCTTATTCTTCTTATTCTTTTTATTATTCTTATTCTTCATATTATTATTATTATTATTATTATTATTATTATTCTTCTTCTTCTTATTATTCTTATAATTCATATTATTATTATTATTATTCATCATATTCTTTTAATTCTTCTTATTCTTATTATTCTTTTTATTCTTCTTATTTTATTTATTCTTCTTATTCTTTTCATTCTTTTTATCCTTTTTATTTTTCTAATTTTTTTTTATTCTTCTTATTATTTTTATTATTTTTATTCTTCTTTTTCATGTTATTCTTCTTTTTCATAATATTCTTCTTATTCTTCTTAATCTTCTAATTCTTCTGATTCTTCTTATTCTTCTTATTATTCTATTCTTTTTTTTATGAAAGTGTGTTTTATTAATAAAAAGCACTCTCTTTTGGTAGAGGAATACAATTTTTACAATCTGGAACTACCTTTTTCCCCTTTTACAGTCTTGAATAAAATAAATAAAACAATACATATTGTACTATAATTGAATCTTCTTATCTTATCTCTAAAAACATCACTTCACTTTGATTCTGCACAATAGGCTGTTTTACTTGAAGCTCGGCCTATTTATCATTTATCTCTATTCCTTGTGCTTTTTGTTAGTCCCTTTCTCCTCTCCAGCCACTTTATTGTCCTACTTTTGATTAAAATTTTGGCAGCAACTCTACTGTTTCATTCATATTTCCTTTCCTCCTCTGCCTACTAATATCTATGCTTTTGCCCCTGCATAACAGACACAATGCCAAGAACATAGAAAGTACTGGTATCTGTCAGCAGCAAAACCATTCATTGCCCCTTGTAAACTATCTTGATGTTTTTTTAATCCTTGATAGCCTCTCTGCCTCAAATCCCTGCACTTCAATTAGCATAACAGAATTTATAATGCCTCTATTACAGCTCTTAACCACTTTTACACACTTAAACAAAAAGCAAAGCATGCATTAAATCATTGCTCCTCTAGTAGTAACTTTATCTAGCTTCATTTATTAAAAAAAAAGCCTTCATATATGCATTTGACTGTCTTTCCTGCAATACAAGCCAAAAGATAAAAGCATGTATATATAATCCTATTGCCTCCTAGTTGGTGATGAAACTTTTTTTGGCAGCTTCACTCTCTGCCTTATATTTCTTTGTCATCCCTTCACTTTAAGCATATGCAAAGTAGACATTTGGCTGATTTATATATCAGTCCATCTACCATAGGCAATTCCTTTCATCTTGGGTTATACCTAAGAACCTAAAAACCAAAGTAGATCAATATATATTTATAATTATCCCACAGGACCGGGGAGATCAAAGATTTGTTTTCTAGCTACTGCTTTTAAATTCTAATATACGGGAATTCTAATTTATCTTAATGATTAAGCCCTTATATTTCTCCGAAATGTCAACTCCCTCAAACTCTTGTAAACCTTTCTTCAAACCTTCTTTGGCTAAGTTGTCTGCTACAACATTAGCTTCTCTATATATATGCATAATTTCTCCTTTTCTGTCGGTTAAAAGACTCTTAATTATCTTTATCTATTTTTCATACTGCCACATTCGATCTTATTAATAACTAGATTCACCAGTATATTAGAATACACCTGTACTCGTAAGTTAATATAAAAGTTTTCTTTGCATAATTTTAGGCCTTTATGAAAGGCTAAAATTGCTGCATGTAAGGCTGAAGATACTTTTTCTTTCATTGTAAAAACTTTTATAACTTTACCCTGCTCATTTCTTGTCACCCCTCCTCCCCATGACTCTCCCATGTCACTGTTAAAAATACCATATGTGTTTAAAGCAATACATCCTTAATGAGGTCTTTCCCAGCACACCGTTCTAACCTAAGGAGTATTTTTCTTAATTGCATGTAATCCTCATATCCTTCTTTTCTCGTCTTCCATTTCCATGCTTCTATGGTTTAGTGGAAATCCTGCTGAAACCCATGAATAATCTTTTTTAATTTTTTCTATTATAGACTTAGCATTCATTTTAATCTTCTTGAATCTTCTTCTATATCTAGATTTCCACTTATTCCAGACTGTGATATGAGGAATGTAAACCCTTAGCCAATTACACACTTTATTCTTTGTGTGACTAATTTTCCATCTCATTAGTCATTCCTTGATATCTTCTAACTTATTGCTTATTGTGCATCTATCCCCAGATAATTCTCGTCTTCCAATGCTTTTTCCCTATTGAAAATAAATGATTTGTGCTTTTTATGTTAGTAAAATAGCAACACACTTGGAAGCTAATTTTACTCCCTTCAACTGAATAATTGAGTCCACCAGAATAGCATTCAATAAGAGCTTCTACATAAAAACATTCATTTTTTGTGAGATCTCTTTCAGCCAGGCTCCCTTAAAAACTTTTTGACTGATTTTTCCTTTTCTTTCTAAAATTTTTGTGCTTTTAAGCTTAACCTCCCCTGTGAATTTAGAGTCTATCTCCATACATTGTTAATTAGATGTGCATCATGTTTTATTTCCTCACCCATATAGTATATGTATAAATGTCAATAGAACTTGGTTATACTCATTTTAATATTTACACCTCTCAACTCAAAGGATTAGTTAACAACTTTGTTATACTACTTAATGGTGGTTGTTTCATAGTTGTTCATGATTAAGAAAGATAAATGTCAATACATCTATGAATTTGTTACAATATATTAGTTTACATATCACTTGTTCCAAAAGCTTGTTAGTAATAGTATTTCATCAATAATTCATAAGTACATGAATCATATAAGTAATAAATTAGACTTTCATCTAAATATCAATTTCATAGTAATTATAATAATAGTTTGGGTATTTCATCTAAATATGAAATAACATATTTTTTTAAAAAATGAATAGTTAAATATCATGATTAAGTCCATCCTAATGGTAATCTTCTTATAGTTGTTCACTCAATACATTGCCAATGAGATAATAATTTATCTATACTCAAGAGTCATTTATAATCTCATATCTTTTAAATAATTTCATTAACTATTCTTGATAATTATTTCATATGCATTCTTATTCCTCGATCTTAAATATCATAAATACCAAATCTGATATAGTTTGTAGATATTTATACTTTTGATTTTGTAAGAATTATACTCACATAATTAACATATGTTTCTCTCAAGTTTTACTAGTGAGAATTATACAAGTAGAAGTATCTTATAAGGGTTGCCACTACCTTATGAGTCACATCATACTCACGCATGTCCCATATACATTACATGTTATCATCCTTCTAGGTAATAATGTGACTCACACACTAAAGGTGAACCCCTTAGGATAAACCTCATATAAAAATATATTGATTGAAAACTAGTTCTTTTAAGATATATATACAATGGATTAACTTGTAAAAATATTCGTACTCTCAACTTCTTGTTATACTCATGATGATTAATATACACAAAATTTGGGTTTTAACATATACATTCATCTTACGCATCCTAGTCAGAAGGGATGCCACTTTCTTCCTACTATATGTGTGTGTATACTCGGTATATACACTTAGAACAAATAATTGCAGAACCTAGAGCAAAAAAAACGTATTTACTCATATGTTCGCTTTGTACCTGTGATAATTGCATATCAACACAATTAATAAGATTTTTAAGCACAACCTCTATCTACCTGGCTGGCCTGGACCAGAAATATCTTCATCCCATAGCTTTAGAAAAAGTCTAATATCCATGGCTTTTATTACCTGCATCAGTAAGCAATGCACGATGATGACAATACTAGCCTGAGCAATTATATATTCAAAAGTGTCTGTGTGTAAATGAGTGTGTATGTATGACAATATATACATGGCTAAAATAAATATATGCACCCACATATGTATATACTCGGTATATACATACGTATATACTTCAGTATAAAAGTATGTATATACAGAGTATATACGTACGTATATACTACAGTATAAAAGTAATTATATACCTAGTATATACATACACATATACTACTATATATATGCATGTATATATAGAGTATATATATGTACTAATATACACAGTATATATGAGCATATGTACTCAGTATATATGTACTTATATACGTGGTATATACGTAGATATATACTCAGTATATACGTACATTTATGCCAAGTATATATGTGCATATATACAATAGTATTATATGTACGTATATATAATCATATAGCCTTAGATGACACACACACTTGTATTTTCATGCAAATACACATACCATCTAAGACAACATAAGAAAATAATATAGGATTTAAAAAACACGCATATAGGTCGCTCAGGTATGGTCAGCATTTCTAGTTCTTTTTCCTCTGGGACTCCACGCAGATAGAGAGCATTGTTACACCTGCACATGGAGCATAACATATTATATTTACAAACAAATAAATGATAACAAGTAGTCACAGATATGAACTACAACAATGCAGATCTACACAAAATAAGAGTGTCAAGAACAAACCTGTATTTGCATGGAATTAATAAGCTAAAACTCTATCAAAAAAGCTCAAACTATATGAAACCTGTATTTTTTAGTTCATCTCACAGCTTAAGAAGCTAAGGTGTTGTTCCCAGGACCATGGAGGACCAGCCAAGCCTTTTACATACATATAATAAGCTAAAACTCTATCAAAAAAATTCGAGGACATACAAACATATTCATAGATATATAAAAATAGTTATCATAGACATGAACAAACATGAATTAAAGTTGATAGTCATACAACTTCAACAATAATCTAAAAGATATCTAGAAATGATGTTTAGAGAGAAAGAGAGTGCATAAATAAAATGTTTTTGGAATAATGAAGATAATAGAAGCTAGCCCTCCTTTTGATCAAGCTGAAACCAGTAAATATGGGACCTATGCATTGGAATGACCGCATGAATGTCTGAAAGCTTTGAATTATAATTTTTTCATGTGTCTAACATCATGTGTCCTGCAAAGATTTATTATTAGGTTAATTGGCAAAGCAAACACCAAAACCATAATAAAAAAATGAAACTTGCCAAAAAATCTCATCATTTTTTGCTACACACTGACAAAAATCAATAACAGTTCAGAAATATTTCGCATACTAAATCATCCTCATAATTAGTACGGAATTTTGTGCTAGCCTCTCCTGTGATGTTTCGCAGGAGAGGCTAGCACATATAGTTATGAGCCTTATTTGTATTATATGAGCCTGACCAACGAACACTCTCATGCTATGTGCTTACATATTGTTGATATTATATCTTTTGCCATTTAATTTCAAGTTAGTGCAACAAATTAATATTATCCCATTTATAATTATATATTAGTATACATATAGTATATGTGGTTATAAAAAGTTATATATATTTAAACATATAGTTGTGTATAGATATATGAATACAAGTAGTTATAAGTAGTTATACATAAATGTATACAAAGTTATAAACAATTATATAGATTTACATATATGTATACATATATGTATACAAAATTAAAAAATAAGTTATAGTTATTTATATAGAGTTTTTTATAGTTATACAAATATTTATATATAGTTATACACATATAGTTAAACATTATGTTATATGTTTTTATACATATAATTATAAATATAGTTACATGTGATTATACATATAGTTACACGTATAGTTAAAATTATATTTATACATGTATGTATATATATTTTTTCATATAATTTCATATATTTATGCATATAGTTATGTATAGGTATAGATATACTAAAATACATTTTTTATACTAATATATAAAAATATATATTAAATATATGTTGTTAATTATATATTTAAATATAGTTATGTGAAATGTTTTTATAGTTATATATATAGTAAGATAAAATTATTTATAATTATATGTTATATATATATATATATTTTTAAACATTTATATATATATATATATATATATATTCATACTAGTAGTTATATTTAGTTATACATAAATATATACAAAGTTATAAATAAATAAATAGATTTACATTTATGTATACATATATGTATAAATAGTTAAAAATATAGTTATATATAATTATATAAAGTTTTATTTAGTTTTACAAATATTTATATATAGTTATATACATATAATTAAACATAATGTTGTATATTGTTATACATGTAATTATAAATATAGTTACATGTGGTTATATGTATAGATACACATATAGTTTAACCTATATTTATACATGTAGGTAAATATATTTTTTCATATAATTTGATATATTTATACATATAGTTATTTATATGTATAGATATACTAAAATACATTTTTTATACTAATATATAAAAATAATTAGTAAATATATGTTGTTAAATATAAATTTTAATATATTTATGTATAATATTTTTATAGTTATACATATAGTCAGAGACAATTATTTATAGTTATATGTTCTTATATCTATAGTATATATAATTAAAATTAAAGTTATATATAGTTAAACATATAGTTATATATAGATATATTCATACAATTAGTTATAAGTAGTTATACATAAATGTATAAAAAGTTAAAACAAATAAATAAATTAAATTATATGAATACATATATGTATACATAGTTACAAATATAGTTATATTTAATTATATAGAGTATTACATAGTTATACAAATAAAGAGATAGCCAAATATTTAATTATATAAAATAATTATTTTAGTTGTGGATATAGTTATAAAATTAGTTTACATAGTTACAAATATAATAAAATATAGTTATAAATAGATTTATATAGTTATACAAATATTTATAAATAAGTATACATATATACTCTATATAGTTAAATATATAGTTAAATATATAGTTATTGATCATCCTCAAGATCATCCTAGCTTTTAATTAATGCATGACTTTTAACATTTGGCTATCTTTCTAAGCATCAACTTATGTTTATTTATTTATCAGAGGTTAATCACCATACAATTAGTCCAACATGAGGTTCAACATAAAATTTGCCCACTAAATCACTATTATGCTCTAGAAAGTAGCATTCTAGATTTCTCTTTATGGCTATCACATATTTGTTATGAGTTAACAATAATACGAGGTATCATCATTATTATTAATTAAGTAATATCTCAACTATTTAAAGTTAGCAGTACTAATCATATTTTTTCAATTAATTATTTTTAAATTATTTATACTTTTAGTTCTTTATTTTTTGAGTGCACTCTATTTTTACCATGATACATTACATATATTTATTTATTATTTTCTTTATATCTCATTATAATGTTTTTAATTTTATAATAGTTAATAATAGTGCTACATGCTTATTTAATATAATAGTATCATTGTTCATTTTACTATTTTGGTATATGTATTTTATCTTTTCTATTTTGCACTTAACTTAAAGTCTTTGAATTGTATTCATTACCAATTCAATTTAACTACTGGTATAAGTATCAAGAGTTGTCGAGCATGCCACTAGGTTTGTTATGAATTCACCACATAATGTGTCAACAATTACTATACATTTCTCGAGTGAAGTATTTTAAAACATTCTCTAAGTTTGTCACATTCTTCATCTTGTCGTGAGGTTAAAGTTTCTTAAATTTTTTTTTTCAAATTATATTATTAACTTTTGCATTGTTGAACTGTGAGTTAACAATTTTTTTGTTGGTAAATTTCTATTTTTCTTAAATCTTTTTTTATAGTAGCTGATGCCATACTAGCTTATGCTAATATTATATGACCTACAATGTGTTATAACATTATTGTTAATCTTATGATTTTGAGTCATCCTGCTAAATAATTTAATTTAATTTCAGAGTTAACCATATTTTTTTTAGATATTTTTCTAGGATTTTTATAACTCTGTGGATGAGTTTTCTAAGAATTGATCATGTTGTCTATCCCGATTTTTGTCATATCAGAGAATAAATTAGATGCTTGGTTTTCATTAATCTTTTTTTATTCAATATCAGTTTAATTTTTTTTATTTTGATAAATTTAAAACTTATGAAATCAAGCATAAAATAGATTATTTTTATTAATAATGAGGTACACTTAAGAAAATATGCTAGCATTTTTTTAGTATGTCAAGAGAATATTAATAGAACTATATTTTATCTAGATTACCTAGAATATTATATAATATTATTATGTAAGATGACTTTTATTATTTTGTTATTTTTATAAATAAGTATTATCGTATTACATAATTCATATCTCATATAGAAAAATTAATTTTTATATATTTATACTTAATTATTAAGAATTGATTGATATTCACTAAGAATATGAAATAAAGATTTTTAAAAATTATAATATTATATAATATACATTGTGAGAATTTGTATTTTTCTTGAAAAAACATAAAGTGATTTATCTTGCATTTTATGTAGCCATATTATTTTCATATTGAAAATTTAGTGATTATGAAAAATACTCAATTTAGACAACTTGAATACTCTTTTTATAAGACATTTTAGGATGAATCAATTATGATTACAAATTACTTAATCGCATTGATATCTTCTTTTATTTTTTTCAAATTGTATTTCTTATCAATTATTTAATCACATCATTTATCATTCATGTTGTAGGGGGCATAAATTTTGTTCAAATATTTCTTTAAAAGTAAGAAAACAAATTGTGTCATCTCATGTCTTTCTAGGCCATTATAGTATTCAAAAAAATATAACTACAATTCATCATTACCACAAATTAGTAATTGATTGATATAATCTTTTTAAAGATTCTTTTCATCGTGACAATCTATGTGAGGCTAAAGATTTTTCCAGTTAACTCACATTTGGGTTTTCTTAGGAATTTTGTGGCCAATTTTTTTTTATGATTGTCATAATCATAAATATCATTTAGCCATGACTTATAATAATATGAGTAAGTTGAGTTTGACACGAGTTATTATAGATGAAAATTCATATAAATTGTGATGATTTCATATTTATTTAATATGGAATCAATCATTTGATAGTAAAAACTTTCTAACTACTAATATACTAGATAAAAATAATGATTATATTAGAGAAGAGAGTAAAATTATTTTAATCATATATATTTAAATCCGATATTATTTTATGTAATGATTGTGTTTTTTTTATAAAAAGAAATATTATTATAATTTTATTTTTTATTTTGTTACTTAATTATGATTTTTTGAATAAGAAACTAATAATATTTTTTTTACTTTAATGAATTAATTTTATATTATATTATATTATATATATATATATATATCTTTGATCTTATTTTGAATTAAAAGCTTTTATACCTCAATGTCTCAAGAATTATGTTTTGACTTACTAATTATTCAACTTGTTATTTTTTACTTTTGCCTCTACAAGTATTTATACTTATAGTATATATTATATATTGCTCTTATTTTATTTAATTAATAATCAATTTTTAATAATACATTCAATCATAATGATTTAAATGATGAAATGTATTTGGAAAAATATCTTTAATATTCGCATTTTTATGATTTTTTTGAGTTACATATATTATTTCCATAAATATGATTCGGAGGAAAGTTGTGTTATATTACTATAGTTGATACTATTATTATATATATTAATGATTTGAATATTTTTATATTCAAATATTTTTTTATAAAAGTTTCGAATAGCTCAATGATTTAAATATTTTTTCAGTTTTTAAGTAATATATCTAAATGAAAAAATTATTGTATTCCAGCTTATGTTTACATGATTATTTCTCGATGAGTTTTCCATTGTTAATTCTACTAGATATAAAGAAAAATATGAGAATATATTTTCTCTTATTCTTTAAAATTGATATTAAAAATGTTATCAATATTGTAAATCTTTAATAGGTTCTCTCAAGAAGATGTACGTGGTGGTCCTATTTATATTCACAAAATATGAAAATATGTATTGAATTACTTTTATTCTCTTTGAGTGATTCAAGATATTTTTGATTATTTGACAATTATTATTATTTTTGTATTAACACACATCTAATAAACATGAGATTTTCATATTTACCCATTTGTGATGAGTGATTAAAAACCATCAAATAAAAATGATGATGAGAGCTCATAATTGTTTTAATACAAACTTAAGGATTGATAACTGCTTTAATTTAATATTTTGTATATAATAATAATAAGTTAGCATGTAGCTATGAATAAATCAATCTGAAATATATCCATGATTATTAAAGATATATAAGACACTTCTCGTGGAGCCAATTTTCATCTATCTTAACCAATATTTTCACATATATATTTATTTTTTTCTCCCCATTTTTTATGTTGTATAGTTTATTTTTACAAACTTGACATCTCAAATAATAATATATAAATGTTTTTCACCCATAAAACATAATTTAGTCATACATTTGAATCATAAAAAGTATTACCTAGTTTAAGCCATCGGTTTCTCAGGCTAGATTAACATCAACTAATCTTATGATCTCTAAGCATTGGTAGATGCATGCCCCTGTAACCAAAAGAGAGGAATAGGCATTGATAGAGGGAGTCAAACATGTCCATAAATTTTTAGTTCAACTAACCATAAGGCTATTGTGCATTATGGCTTCTTAAAAAGTAATACTTAGTTTCATGCAATTATCAAGCTTAATGATATTTCTTTTTACAAAGAAAATAAATTAACATTTTTTGAAGATAGTTCAAAGAATATTTCTTTATTCCAAATGAGAAAGATTATTCAAAGAATTTCCTCCTTAACCAACCAATATTTATTTGATGATGACAAAAGCAATATTACAAATGCAAATAATCATGTTGCAATAGCAAAGAATTAACATGTACTCTAATGGTGGAAATAAGTCGATAACCCGGTGACAAAAATCTGATCATTTGCTAGACATAGAGCAATACTTCTCAATTTTATTTTTTGCTAACTAGAGATGTGATTACTAGTATGGCATCCAATTGGGCATGGTGAAGAGCTTCCACGTACCAAAGAAATTATTCCTTCTGGTCATAGTTTTGTTCTGAAAAAAAAGTAAACAACTTACCATACAAAACTAAATAAAGGTCACACGCACTGCACAAGGCTCCAACTTAGTATGGAGTCAGAGAGAATTCAATATATTAATAATCTTATCCCCAAGAATCAGAAAAGTTATCTTATAAGCCTCGAACCTGATACTTAACACCCTTGGATGAATGTATTTAGCATCACACCAAGGCACAACGTATATTAAATAGAGTTATTTATAAATATATATAGAATTATATATAATCTATATATTAAATATATGTTATTAATTATATATTTAAATATAGTTATGTATAATATTTTTATAGTTATACATATAGTAAAAGATAATTATTTATAGTTATATGTTCTTATACCTATAGAATATTTAGTTATAAATAGAGTTATATATAATTATATTTAATTATACATAGAGTTATAAATATGTATGTAGTTAAAGATATATTTATTTATAACATTTTTATATTTATACATTTAGTAAAATACAATTATATATAGTTATATATTATTATACATATAATATATTTTGTTAGAAATATAGTTATATAGAATTATAAATATAGTTATAAAAAGAGTTTACATACTTAAAAATATAGTTAAATATAGTTATAAAGTATTTTATATAATTATAGAAATATTTATAAATAGTTATACATATATTGTTAAACATATAGTTATATATATGTTGTTATAAGTTTTAATTATAATTATAGTTGCATGTGTAATTGCACACATAGTTATACATATAGTTATAAATGTAGTTATGCATGTTGTAGATGTAGGTATATATAGATTTTCATGTAATTATATATATTTAGACATATAGTTATGTATAGGTATTGATGTGGATAAATACATTTATATATAGTTATATATATATATATGTATGTATATTAAATATATGTTGTTAATACACTTATATATATTTATGTGTTATTAATCTTGGGATCATCATATTTACATAAATTATTATGTAAATATTAAATAAGTTGTTATATACACACTTCTCACCACAAATAGCAACACCCATTATGTGATTAACATCCAAAATCATATGATTGTCTGAGTGACAAACAACATGGATATCAAGCCTACATACCTACTGTGTAACATCAACACCCACAAAATGAGAATGCAGTATATCACACATGCATGAAGTATGTATACACATCTTTGTATATAAGCAATCCAAGCATACCATGGTGATTAATGAATTAGGTAATTGTAATGATTTACCATGAACATCTAGATTAATACTATGTTCATAAGGAGGATCTAAAAAAATTTATATAATTGTGGTAATAACTTTACTATACATAATATCATACATACACAAAGATCTATTATTTAATTTCTATGGAAAGTATAATATATGATAACATTTAGGGTAGAAGAAGAATTTTGAAATAACAAATAGCATAATCAAAGCACACTTCTGCATTAAGATAATAGATGAAGAGTTAGGGTTGAAAGCATACCACAAATCAAAAAGAAACTCATGGCTGAAAAAATTCTCACTCACTCTTCTATTAGGTTTTGATCTATCCGTGTCGAGAGAGAGAGGCAGATTGTAAAGGACTAAGAGCATCTCCAACAATGCTACCTAAAATAACTACTCAAAATATTATAAAATTTTGTTTTTTCTATTTTAACTAACCACTTTTTATAGCAACTCCAACAATGTATCTATTTTAAGAAACTACTTTTTATGGTAACTCCAACAATGCTATCTATTTTAGCTATTAATTCAACTAACTTTAACTAACTTTCAAAAATAAAATCTAAAATACAATATGAATTTCATATCATCACCATATTAATGAAATGTCTGGTTTATTAGGAATGGGTATCTCTCCTATTTTTTTGAGTGGCAGAGTAAGCCTTCAAAAATAGGAACATCTATAATTTGATCCACCTTGACATTATAAGGAACGATACTCTTGTGATTGATGTCATCATATGTGCTTTTGATATCACCATAAATTAAAGTGAGAAGAATTTTTATAGTTTCTTCGCCATGAGCAGAGATTGTTCCAGCATCAAGGATGAACCCAAAAACTAGTTTCCTTCAATTACTATCAATTAGATAGTTGATGTCCACTAAGTGAATGGGAATAAGGATAGGGTTTTTGATGAGAACATCAACAACGATATCTACTTTCTCGAGATTAATGAAAGGAAGATGAATAATAGTAACATCCACAATTGGCTTTCCAAACCCAACCGTCTCTTCAAAATTTTCCACAATATCATGGATGAAATTCTTAAGATTCTCCATGAAACCCACCTTCTACTCATCTGGAGAAGCCATAACCTGAATATCAAAATAAAAAAGTGGGCGGTATATTATCATTACCAAGATCATAACACGGAAAAAAAATTGATTGTTGCATAATAACGATCTCAGAAACATATGTCAGGATTCACGAAATAGCATCGACATTAAACCAAAAACAATAGAAATGAACTAGGCCGAAGTTGAACATGTTGAATATAACAAACTCAAGAAACAATGGATAAAACCATCAGCTACAAGCACGACACCAAACTTATTTCTCATAACTCCCTACACATTGGTGCATAATTACTTTCATAACTCCCTATACCCAAACTTATCTCTCATATCAAAAAAATAAAAATCATCAGAAATGAAGCAATAGGGCATACTTTTCATCTGATATCCGACTAGAGTTCTTCAAACTGATGAGAGAGATTGAGATGGAATCACAGAAGCTAGCATGGAAAGATGCATATGCATAGTTTTGTGTTGCGTATGATTATTGCTAAGCAATCACATGAGTTATATCTGAATTTAATTACAT
Source organism: Sapria himalayana (assembly GCA_029783825.1). Taxonomy (NCBI): domain Eukaryota; kingdom Viridiplantae; phylum Streptophyta; class Magnoliopsida; order Malpighiales; family Rafflesiaceae; genus Sapria; species Sapria himalayana. Next base: position 805,067 of record JAREIK010002342.1, on the reverse strand, counting down.
GATCAGAATCAAATTAATGGAATGACTTATTGATAAAAGGCATTTGCATTCAGATAAATCTCTTTTTGATTGGCATCACTACCATGAGCGTTGCAGAGAGAGAAGTTTTGTCTTCTAGAGACCGCCTTAAGAATCGAAGCCCATTGGAGTTGGAGTCTGGTGAGGGTTTATAGATCAGGTGAGAGAAACTACAGATATTGGAAATAGATAGCTAGATGCAAAGGGAGTTGATTTTTTAAGTTTAACTCTTTAAAATAACTATACGGAAGTGGACACCGAGCCTCTTGGAGATTCTCTTAGGTGTCTGTTAGAGTTGTATCTTGAGTCTCGACATACAACAAGTGAAGGCAGAACTGAAATTACAAAATATTTTAATTTTTAATATTCAAAACACTAAATAAACAATAAATAAATAAAATACATAATAACTCATTTTTTTATTTATTATAAAAATATTTTCAACAAAGTTCATGTGTGTGTAGCAAGGTACACATGAAAAACAAACACTTAGCAATTTTTTGTAAAAATGAATTAAACAATAAATATATAAACAACTTCAAAAAATAGATGTTTAGCTTTATAAGTAGAAAAAAAAATCAAATGGCTACAAAATTTACAAACTTCATATAGCAAGACACTCATGAAAAGATGATTGGTCTTCTAGCCATGCTCTTAAGTGTTATAAAATACTTTTTATGTTAAAAAATATATAAATATTTATATTTTATTATTATAAATTTTTCAAGATTCATATTAATTCTTATGAAGATAATATGAAATAATTTTAATGGCATAAAATTTCATATTATTTGATATCATTTATAATTTTTAAAATTTTAAAAATTACTTAAAGTGAGAAGAAAAATAAAAAAAAATTATATTTTTTATTTAAATAAAGAATAAATATTAAAAGCTAATATTAAAAATATTACTCAATTGTTTTATTCTTATAAATTTTAGTAGGAGCAAACATCTATGTATTTATTTTTAAATATTAATTTATTTTCTTTTAAATTTAATAAACAAATTTAAATTTTTATTATAATTCAAGATTTTCAAATTTTGTATTAATAGTTTTTTTAAAAATTTCATATAATCATAAAATTTTTTTTAATACTTATAATAATATTAATATTTACTAGTTTATTCGTCAATTCATATATTTTTAAAAATATTTTTTATTTAATCATACAATTAATTATTTTACCTTTATATTAGTAACAATTTTAAAGTATGTTCATTTAATTTTTAAAATATCTTAATAAATTATTAGAATTATAGAATTAATTATTTAATGTTACTTTAATACACAATTTTAAGTTTCTTAATTAAAAATTTTAGAAAAATTTTCGTATACTTTTTTTTAAAATTTATAATCATAAAAATAGTTATTTTAGTCCTTATTAATATAATTTTTTTTTTTGTATTTTTATATTTTTAAAATTATTAATTTATAATATAATTTTTTTATAATTTAAGATGAGAATATGCCTTTCAAGGATCACTTATCTATAGACCATAACATACAAATAATTAACAAACTTAAAAAAAATATTAAAACAAATAATAAATTAAAAAAATTAAATAATTAAAGATTGGCTAAAAAAATTCCGTCACTGAATCCATCACTATATTCCGGATATAATTAGCTAGGAAAGTTTCGTCACTACATTCATTGCTATATTCCAGATTTTTTTAGCTAGGAAAATTCCCTCTCTAAATCTCTCACTATTTTTAGGATTAAATTAGATAAAGAAATTCCATCACAAAATTAGTCACTATATTCCGAATGAAATTAGCTAGAGAAATTTCATAGTTAAATCAGTCGTTATATTATGTGTGTAATTAACTATAAAAATTTCATTGCTAAATCCATCACCATATTCCAGATTTAATTTGCTAGGAAAATTTCCTAGCTAAATTCATCGCTATATTCTGGATATAATTAGCCAGGGAAGTTTCGTTGCTAAATCCGTCACTATTTTCTGGATGTAATTAGCTAGGGAAACTTCGTCGCTAAATTCCTCGCTTTTCTTTCTGCAGAATTTACATGATTATTCCATCACTAATCCGTCGCTAATCTGTATCAAATTTTTATTCCAATGAAAAATCTAAGATCCCGTGCTATTCCCTAGCTAATTACTCGCAATTTAGCTAGGTATTGATCCCTAGCTAAAATTCCCTAGCCAGATGAATATTTTCTTGTAGTGGCTGTTGATGAAATGACAAGAAAGGAAGTTTGAAAACCAAGAGGCAGAAGCAATATATATAAAACGGTTCATTATATTAGAGGTAGATTATCAGCAATGGGGGAAGGATGATAAAAGCATGATTCATGCTACTATTTGTTCTTATTTTCTAATTGTATCAATTGTTTTGTTTGCATGCTGCTGTTGAGGTATGGACACAAGAGGAGATTTCAAAAGCAATAGCAGCTGAAGCAAAAGGTACATGAAGACTCACTACATTGGAGGCAAATTAGCAGCAATTCATGCTGTCATTTTGTTTCTATTTTCTAGCTATATATAATGTTTGTTTGTAAGGACAGAAGAAGAGCCTCAAAGTAAGAGTAGAAAAAGTAATATATATAAAAAGACATATTGCATTGGAGGTAGATTAGCAGCAATGGGGGAGTATGATGAAACCAGCCTGAAGAGACTGAACTCAATCATCACTCTAAAATGTTTCTGCATTACTTATATTTTCTAGCTGTATTATATTATTTTTTGGATGCTTTATGATGCAAGGAATTAGTTCAGATGAAGAATTTGGTAGACTATAGGTCATTTATGAATGGAACAGAAATTCTGGTAGCTTACATGTAGGAAAGGAGGCACCAGAAGGAGAGGTAGACTATAAAGAAGACAATGTAGAAATCAAAAGAAGGAAAATGCCTAGTGCTTGGATGCAGAATCTAACATCACCAAAGGAAGAGCAAAATAAACAACAAGAGTAGAATTTGCAGCTTGAAAGAAAATTTTCAAAGGAGCAGATTGAATGTTAGTATTCAAATAAGGGTAGATGAGCAGAGAATATGCACAAGGATATATGATTAAAGATTATTGTAAGAGGGCTAAAAGCCTTAAATGTAATGTCTTGTAATGTTTTATCATTGAAGTCTAGTGATTAGCATGTGTGTAAAAGGGTAAAGGGTAGTAGGATTAAGATGAATAAAAGGTATTCCACCTGCAAAAGAAAGGGCTATAATAATAAAATAAACTTAAAAAAAAGAATAAGAAGAATAAGAAGAATAAGAAGAATAAGAAGATTAAGAAGAAGAAGGATAATAATAAAAATAATAATAATAATAACAAGAATAAGAAGGATAAGAAAAATAAGAAGAATAAGAATAATAAGAAGAATAAGAAGAATAAGAAGAATAAGATTAATATGAAGAAAAAGATGAATAAGAAGAATTAGAAGAATTAGAATAATAAAATGAATAATAAGAATAATAATAATAATAATATGAAGGATAAGATTTATAAGAAGATAAAAAAGATTAAGAAGAATAATTAGAATAATAAAATAAGAATAATAAGAAGAATAAGATTATTAAGAAGAAAAATAGAATAATAAGAATAAGTATAAGAATAAGAAGAATAAGAAAAATATTAAGAATAAAAGAAAACTACGAATAAAAAACATAAGAAGAAAAAGAAGAATAAGATTAATTAGAAGAATAAGAAGAATAATAGGATTAAGAAGAATTAGAAGAATAAGAAGAATAATAGGATTAAGAAGAATAAGACAAATAAGAAAAATAAGAAGAATAAGAGGAATAAAAAGAATAAGAAGAATAAGAAGAATAATAAGAATAATAATAAGAATATGAAGAATAAGATTAATAAGAAGAATAAAAAGAATAAGAAGAATAATTAGAATAAAAAGAATAAGAAAAATAAGAAGAATAAGAAGAAAGAGAAGAATAAGAATAATAAGAAGAAAGAGAAGAATTAGAAGAATAAGAAGATTAAGAAGAATAAGAAGAATAAGATTATTAAGAAGAATAATAAGAATAAGATGAATACGTATATAATATGAATAAGAAGAATAAGAAAAAAAATTAAGAATAAAAGAATACTACGAATAAAAAAAATATGAAGAATAAGAAGAATTAGAAGAATAAGAAGAATTAATAAGAATAATAAGATTAAGAGAAATAAGAAAAATAAGAAAAATAAGAAGAATAAGAAAATAAGAAGAATAAGAAGAATAAGAAGAATAATAAGAATAAAAAGAATAAGAAGAATAAGATTATTAAGAATAAAAAAAAAGAATTAGAAGAATAATTATAATAATAAGAATGAGAAGAATAAGAAGAATAAGAAAAATATTAAGAATAAAAGAATTAGAAGAATAATTATAATAATAATAATGAGAAGAATAAGAAAATATTAAGAATAAAAGAATACGAAAAATAAAAAAAAGAAGAAAAAGAAGAATAAGAAGAATATAAGATTAAAAAAAAATAAGAAAAATAAGAAGAATAAAAAGAATTAGAAGAATAAGAAGAAAAAGAAAAATAAGAAGAATAAGAAGAAAAAGAATATTAAGAAGAATAAGAACAAAAGAAAAATAAGAAGAATAAGAAAAAAAAAAGTAAAATAAAAGAATAAGATGAATAATCAGAATAAGAGATTATAATATTTAGAAGAAAAAAGAAGAATAAAAAGAATAAAAAAAATAAGAAGAATATAAAGAATAAGAAGAATAAGAAGAATAAGAAGAATAAAAGAATAAGAATAAAAAGAAAAAAAAATAAGAAAAATAAGGAAAAGAAGAATAAGACAATGAGAAGAATATAAGAATAATAAGAATTAGAATAATAAGAAAAATAAGAATAAATGAGAAGAATGAGAGAATAAGAGAATAAGAAGAATAAGAAGAATAAGAATAATAAGAAGTAAAAGAAGAATAAGAACAAAAAGAAGGAAAAAAATGAAAGAATCAGAAGAATAAGAAGTATAGAAGATTAAGAAGAATAGGAAGAATAAGAAGAATAAGAAGATAAGAAAAAAGAAAGAAGAAAAAGAAGAAGAAGAAGAATATAAATAATAATAATAATAATATAATAAAGAAATGAAGAATAAGAAGAATATGAAAAATAAGAAGAATAAGAAGAAAAAGAAGAAAATGAAGAAAATGAAGAAATGAAGAAGAAAAAGAAGAAAAATAAGAATAAGAAGAATACTAAGAAAAAGATGAAAAATAAGAATAGAAAGAATATGAAGAATAAGAAGATAAGAAGAATAAGAAGGAAGAATTAGAAGAATTAGAAGAATTAAAAGAATAAGAAAATTAAGAAAAAAATAAGAATACGATGAATACAAAAATATGAAGAATACAAAGAAAAAAAAGAATATGAAGATTAAGAAGAATAATAAGAATAAGAGAATAAGAATAATAAGAATAATAATAAGAATAAGAAGAATAAGAATAATAAAAAGGATAGGAGAATAAAAAGAATAAGAAGATTAAGAAAATAAGAAGAATAATAAGAATAACAAAAAATAAAAAGACTAAGAACAATAAGAAAATAAGAAGAATAAAAAGATAAGAAGCATAAGAAGATTAGAAGAAAAGGAGAATAAGAAGCATAAGAAGAATTAGAAGAAAAGGAAGAATAAGAAGCATAAGAAGAATTAGAAGAAAGGAAGAATAAGAAAGAATAAGAAAAATAAGAAAAATAAAAAGATTGAGACGATTAAGAAGAAAATGAAGAATCACAAAAAAAGAGAATAATAAGATTAATATGAAAAATAAGATAAGAAGAATAAAAAATAAGATGAAATAAGAAGAATAAAAAAAAATAAGATGGAAGAAGAAGAATAAAAAAAATAATAACAATAAAAAGAATAAGAAGAAAAAGAAAAAAAAATAAGAAGAATAAAAAGAATAAGAAGAATAAGAAGAATAGCAGAATAGAAGATACGAGAATAATAATAAAATCAACAATAAGAAGAATAATAAGAATAGATTAATAAGAAAAAATTAGAATAATAAAAAAAATAAAAAAATAAGAACAATAAAAAGAATATGAAGACTAAGATAATAAGTAGAATAAGAAGAATAATAGAATAATAAGAATTAGAAGAATAAAGAAGAAAAAGAAGAATTAGAAGAATAAAAAATGAAAAGAATAAGAATAATAAGAATAATAAGAAGAAAAGAAGAATAAGAAAAATAAGAAGAATAAGAAAGAAAAGAACAATTGATAGAATAAGAAGAATAAAAACAATATGAAGAATAAGAAGAAAAAGAAGAATAACAAGAATAAGAAGAAATAATAGAATGAGAAGAATAGAAGATTAATAGGAGAGTTTTCTTTTCTCTCAATTCTAGAGAGGGAAAGTGGGTTTCATTTAGAGAGAAACTCCATTGTTGAAGCTCTCAAGCTTTAGTTATGCAAAATCGTCTTTAAGATATTTAATAAAAAATCTTTTGCCTCAGTTATTTTAAACCCGGTATACTAAGTCCTATATTTTGTGTGAAGGATGAGGTGCCGTAAGTTTTTCATGATAGATGATATCGAGATGCTTACTGCCACATTCAAGCTCACTCTACTAGGCAGATTCTTGCATGGGAACCCTTAATTCAAAGACATATATGCATTTTCCGAAAGTTAAAGCTTTGGTACTTGGTAAGAATAGGGGGTATGATGTGAAAACAACATGATTATACAATTCAAGGAGGAAGAAGACTTCCTTCGGTATTGGCTACGTGGGGTAGTGGCGCATCTTGGGCTATCCTATGAGGCTGTTCAAATGGATGCCCGAATTCACACCAAAGGAGGAATCCATGCAAGCCTTGGTTTGGTTTTCTCTCCCTTACCTCTCATTTCACCTATTCTGCAAACACTCCTTATATCATATTGCTCAATGTGTGGGTTAAGCCTTGGCTAATGAACAAAGCTATGACCTTTATGACAAGGCTGAGCATTGAAAGAGTGTGTGTAGAGGTTGATGTTTCTGCTCCTATTTCGAATAGAGTGTGGGTGGGTAATGAGCATTCAAGTGGATACTGACAAGATATAATTGCAGAAAACACACCTAAATATTGTTTAAAATTGTAAACAATTGGGTCATTTTGATTCGGAATGCATTGTAAAGGTAAGGGGAAGGGGTAAAGGCAAAACAGAAAATGACGGAGAGGGAGAACTTTGGGTAAAAAGAGGCAGGAGGTTAGGGTAGAAGAAGTGAGGGTGGAGGGGCAGAAAGAGTGCATGGGAGAGATAGGCAGTAGGGGAGGAGAGGAAGGTAGTAGGGCAGTAATTGAAGAGATGGGGGGAGGGAAAAAAGATGGGGATAAAGCGGGAGGGTAGGATGAAAATTCTAGAAATAAAAAAAATGGCTAGATGAAGGGGTTAATGCAATGGAGGGGGAAGAGAGGAAGGGATGGGGGGTAAAAAGTAAGAGAGAGGTAATGAAAGACAGCATTGGAATTGGATTAGAAAATGAAATAACAAACTTCAATGGAGAGGAGGATGACCTCCTATTGGAGGAAGGAACTCGAGGTTAAAAGTTAGCCCATCACGGCTATGCACAAAGGAATGCAGAGTTTAGAATCTACATTGGAAAAAGATGATTCAAAGATGCTTAATCAAAAAAGAGTGGGAGGGGATCCCGAAAAATAGAAAAAGTGCAATAGAAAAATAAAATTGATGTGTTTACAAAAAAGCAAATTGAATTTAGCAAGTAAATGAATAGCCTAAATCGAGTGTAAGTAACATCTCAAGAAACAGAAAAAAAAATACTTAAACATGTATAATAATGTATAATAGTCTATATTGGAACATAAGAGGAGTTGGAAATACTCCATCAGATAAATAGAATTTAAAAAACTAATTAAAATTCATAATATTAGAATTGTAATAATAGCAGAACCCTTGGTTAGATAAGGATTTACTAGAAATTTATAAAAAAAATTAGGACTAGACAATGCATTTTCCAATAAAAATGGTAATATATGACTGTTATGGAAGAATAAAATTGATATTGAAATTATTTTAGAAGCAGAACAAATTATTAATTTTAAGCTAAGAAAAAACTCAGATCTAATTATATTGGTGGTATATGCTAGTAATTTAAAAGAAAATAGGAAAGTTCTGTGGGATGAAATTAAAGAGATAGTAGATATGAATACTCCATAAATCATAAAAGGTGATTTTAATGTGGTTAGAAATGTTAAAGAAAAAAAAGGGAGGAAACCCGCTTGACCCGTTAGCTATAGCCCAATTTAATGATGCATTAATTATACGAAACCTTATGGAGGCTGAGTATTTAGGGCCTAATTTCACATGGTGTAATAATAGGAAAAATAGAGGAACGATCTATTCTAGACTTGATCGCATTCTCTATAACATCAAATGGGTGGATTATTGTGGAGGGGTGAGTGTGAACCACTTAAGTAGAACATGCTCAGAACATAACCCCCTACTTCTAAAATTAAAATTTAGAAAGAGAAATAATAAATTTTTAAATATCAGAACATGTGGAGTTTGCATAAAGATTTTGATGAAATAGTAAGAGTCTCATGGTAGACGCCAACAACTGGGATTACCATGTAGGGCATAGCTATAAAATTACATAGATTAAAACTAGAACTTAGTGGGTGAAATAGAGAGAGATTTAGGAATATAAACAAGAATATTCAGTATGCTGAATCAAAAGTCAGCATATTAGAAATAGAGTATTATAATAATCAGGGATGAGCTCTCTAGAGTTAATTTAAATAAAGCAAATGCATGATTAAAATTAATGCTACATATGGAAGAATTTTTTTGGAAGCTAAGGGCCAAAGTAAAGTGGCTCAAAGAAGGGGATAGAAACTCTAAGTTTTTTAATACAGTTGCAAAATTAATAAATCAAAGATAAGAAATAAAAGGAATCAAAAATGATATTAGTAACTGGATAGATGAGGATGGAGAGACTAAAAAAGTATTGGAAGACTACTTTAAAAGTCATCTTTGTGGCTACAGTCAACAAAGGAATTACTCTTTAATTCAGCAAATATGCAAAATAGTAAATAAAAGAAGAAAATAAAATCCTGGAAGAGTGCCCTAGCGAAGGAGAGATAAAAGCCGTAGTCTTTAGTGGAAATAAAGATAGTGCAGCGAGACTAGATGGATGGAATAATGAGTTTTATCATACGTCTGGAATATAATAAAAAAAAGACTTGACCAATTGCAATCGCGTAGGTTTTTGCAGGAGCAGAAATCTCAAAGCATTGCCCAGCTCATTTATTGTATTTTACCCAAGAAGGATAGTAGCAAAAAAGTGAGGATTATAGATCTATAAACTTATGTAACTCTGTGTATAAAATTCTAGCTAAAGTTCTTTAGAATAGGCTAAATAGGGTACTTCCCTCCATCATATCATTAGAACAAGTAGGATTTGTTAAAATAGAGTAATGATGGAAAAAATTAATTTAACTATAGAATTGATGAAGGAATTAAGGGCTAAAGTTGGGTGTTATAATGTGATTATGAAGTTAGATTTGTCTAAAGCATTTGACAGAGTTGAATGGGACATTCTATGTTATACAATGAGAAAAATGAGATTCTTAGAATCTGGATAGATCTAATGTATAGATGCATTTCTAGTGTGTGGGTTAGAATTTTAATAAATGGAGAAGCATGCAGAGAATTTAAGCCAGTCAGAGGACTTAGACAGGGGGTACCTTATCCCCTGTATTATTTATTATGCATATAGAATTGCTAATAATAAATTTAAAATAAAAAATGAAGGTAAGATTATTTAGCTTTAAACAACCTAGACAAACCCTAATTGTAAGTTGCTTAGCATATGTAGATGATTTAATTTATTTTCACTAATGCTAGGAGCACATCACTGAAGAACATGATGAGTCTATTGATATAGTAGAGGAATAAATGGGTCAACAGCTTAATAAAAACAAATGTCAATTGTGATCTCAAGAAAAGTACCTGAAAGGACAATCCAAAGAATTAAAAGAATTATAGGTTTTAAACAGAATAAATGGGCGTTAATGTATTTGGGATGTCCTATCTATGAAGGAAGACTGAAGGAATAATATTTAACTTTTTTAATAAATAAGTTAAGAGGTAAAATATTGGGATGGAAAAAAAAATATGTTAAGTATGGTGGGCCGAATCACATTAATCAAACATGTTTTACAAGGATCCATTATACATATCTTAATGCTATACGAGCCTTCGAAGAAGGTTTTGAACAATTTAGAAAAGGAGATGCCTAATTTTTTATGGGGTAAAAAATCAGGAAAAAACAAGCAACATTGGAAAAATGGGAAGACATATGTTCTTTAAAGGAGGAAGCGGGCCTAGGTTTAAACAAGCTAAATGATATGGCCAAAGACTAGGCATGTTAGAAACTAGTGGAGGCTCATGTAGAATGATAGCCTATGGGCAAGATATATGAAGGCTAGATATGGTTTAGGAAATAAATCATTTAAGAATGATAAAAAAGCTTCTAAAATTTGGAATATGATGCTAAACAAAAAAATTTAGTTGAGGGTAAAGCACTGCTAATTAAAATGAATGAGATGGACTATAAATCCACAGGGCAGGTTCTCACTTAAAAGTGCAATGATATTAGTAAGAAAAGAAAAAATTAACCAAAAGTCTTAAGAGAGCATGAGCGAAAGAGATTCCATAAAAATTAATGTATTTATGTGGAAGCTTTTATCGAATGTATTCCTGCGGACTCGAATTTCAAATGAAATGGGTTAAATTAGTTTAACAAGTGTAAATGCTGTTATACTAGCATAGAAAGCAAAAATCATTTATTTTCAACAAGAAAAATTACAGTGTAAGGTCTGGGAATATCTAGGAAGAGATGCCACAATAACTAATAAGTTAGAAGATCTCAAGGATAGATTACTGAGATGGAGTATAAGATACACAAAGAATAAAGTATATAATTGCTTAGAGATTATATTCTGCATATCATTGTCTGGAGTCTGTGGAAAGCCAAGTAATATAAGCAAGTTCGAGAATATTAAAATGAATGCTAATCATATAATAGGAGAAATTAAAAAATAATAGTTCATGGATATCATCAGGGTCCCCCTTGGGGCTCAGAAGCATCGAAATGGAAGATGAAAAAAAAATATGGGGCTTACATGCAATTAGAGAAAAGATACCTGAGATAAGAACAGTTTGTTGGAATAAACCTCCATGGGGAAATATTGCCCTAAACATAGATGATAGTTTTAATAGGAATATGGGAATGGCAGGGGGAGGAGGTGTGATTAGAAATGAGCAAGGTAACGTATTAAATGCATTTACAATGAGGGAAAAAAGCATCTGCAGCCTTGCATGTAGAAATCCTAGCCTTACTTAAGGGCCTTAAAATATGTAAAGAACACTCTTTTATGAATATTCGAGCAAGGTAGATTCTAGTTTACTAGTGAATTTGGCAACAGATAAGACAAAATATGGCAGTATGATGAGCAAATAGAGTTAATGAAGAATCTTTTAAATGAGCTAAATGGGAAGTAATTAATATATTTAGGGAAGCAGATGCTTTTGCAGAAAAACTAGCAGAGAAAGACATGAGGAAGGGTCTACAATAGTTTGATGGGGTTAATTTATCGGAGAAATATAAATGTATAATTACATTAGACAAATTAGAATACCCTTATATTAGAATTCAAAAATTGCAGCTGAACAGAAATTCTTGATCTCCTCAGGTCCTATGAGAAAAATCATAAAATATACCTTGCACTATTTAGTTTTTCACAATTACAGGTACGGGCTAAGATGGAAGTATACGGAAAATGGCCTATGGCAAGAAAAGCAAAATTTGGGTAGGGACTAATTGTCACTGCCTAAGCAAATAATGGACTTTAAATAAATATTAAAACAATTTGTATTTTCATTTTGTTGTTACAGCATTTGGTTGCCGGCTATATCAAATAGTCTGCAAGGTAGCTTGGTTGTGAGGAAGGGTTGCTATGTTGGTCAGGAGGCAATATATATATTGATATCTATTGTTACTATTTTTTGGATTTGAATGCTTGAAGTGCAGGGACACAGTAATATAATGCATTTACAATTCAAGACAGGGAGGATAGGGTGAAACTGAATAATACCACAAAGAGGCTACCAAGATTTTAAAATAATTTAACTAGGAGCAGATTGCCTGCTGTATTAACAGTCTGCATATGGCTGTGAGGAAGTGCTGTGTTGTTGGTCAGTAGGCAATATATATATTGATACTTGTTCTTACTATGTTCTTGGCTTTGCATGCTTGAAGTGCAGGGGTTGCACTTGAAGCGCATTAACAACACAATGCAGATGAGGATAGGCTGACTGAAAAAAATAACAAAGAGGCTACCAAAATTCTTACCTAAAGATAGGCTGCTAGTAAATAAGTAGCTGCAGATGGGAAAGGAGGTAAGCATTAAAGCATAATGGGCAGAGAAATAAAAGATAAACATGGCAAGATACAATACAAGTAAAACAAATTAAGCAAAAATCAAAGTGGACGGCCTCAATAAGAGTTAGAATTAGAAAATACGTTTCAAGAACATTATGCAATGACTATATTTTATTTTCTTTTTTCTTTTTTCAAGGGTGTAAAAGAGGTTAAGGGTAGCTCTAGTTTTTAAAAATGGTATTCTCCACAAAAAGAGAGGACTTCTTAATTAATAAAACAAAGCTTTCAAAAAAAAGAAGAAGAATAAGAAGAATAAGAAGAATAAGAAGAATAAAAAATATAAGATGAATAAGAAGAAAAAAAAATTAAGAATAATAAGAATAATAAGAACAATAAGAAGAATACGAAAAATAAGAATAATAAAAAACATAAGAAGCATAAAAAGAATAAGAAGAAAAGAAGAATCATAAAAATATGAAGATAAAGATGAATAAGAAGAATAATAACAATAAGAAGAATAAGAAGAATAAGAAGAATAATATGAATAATAAGAATAAGTATATTAAAAAGAATAAAAATAATAAGAAGAATAAGAATAATAAGAATGAATGATATTAAAAAGAATAAAAAGAATAAAAAGAATAAGAAGAATAAAAAGAATAAGAATAAAAAAATAAGAAGAATAAGAAAAATAAGAAGAATAAGAAGAATAAGAAGAATAAGAAGAATAAGAAGAATAAGAAGAATGATAAGAATGAGAAGAATAAGAAGAATATAATGAATAAGAAGAATATGAAGAAATAGAAGAATAAGATAAAAAATAATAATAAAAATAATAAAAATAATAAAAAGAAAAAGAAGAATAAAAACAATAAGAAGAATAAAAATAATAATAAGAATAAAAAGAAAAAAAATTATAAGAATAATAAGAAGAATAAGTAGAATAAAAAGAATAAGTAGATTAAGAAGAATAGGAAGAATAAGAAGAATAAGAAGAAAAAAAAGAATCTGACGAATTAGAAGAATATAAAAAATAATAATTATAATATAAAGAAGAATAATAACAAGAAAAATAAGAAGAATAAAAAAAAGAAGAGTAAGTAGAATAATAATAATAATAATAATTAAAAAAATAAAAAGTATAAGAAGAATAATAAGAAGAGAAGAATAAAAAAGAATAAAAAGAATAAGAAGAATAAGAAGAATACTAAGAATTAGAAGATTAAGAAGAGTAAGAAGATTAAGAAGAATAAGAAGAATAAGAAGAATAAGAAGAATAAGAAGAATAATAAGAATAAGAAAAAAGAAGAATAAAAAAAATTAAAAAAATCAAAAGAATTAGAAGAATTAGAAGAATATAAAGAATAAAAATAAAAATAATAATAAGAATAAGAAGAATTGGAAGTATAAGAAGAATAATAAGAAAAGAAGAATAAGATGAATAATAAGAATAAGAAGAATAAAAAGAAAAAGAACAAAAAGAACAAAAAGAATAATAGGAAAAATAATAATAATAATAATAATAATAATAATAAGTAGAATAAATAGAATATATAGATTAAGAAGAATATGAAGAATAATAAGAATAATAAGAATAAGAAGAATAAGAATAATAATAATAAGAATAATAAGAAGAATAAGAAGAATAAGAAAAATAAGAAGAATAAGAAGAATAAGAAGAATAAAAAAGATCAGAAGAATTAGATGAATATAAAGAATAATAATAATAATATGAAGAATAAGAATAAAAAGAAAAATAAGAATAATAAAATAAATAAGAAGAGCAAGTAGAATAATAATAATAAAAATAATAATAAGAAGAAAAAGAATAAGAATAATAAGAAGATAAGAATAAAAGGAAGAATAAGATGAATAAGAAGAACAAGAAGAAGAATAAGAAAAATAAGAATAAGAAGAATAAGAAGAACGAGAAGAATAAGAAAAATAAAAAGAATAAGATGAATAAGAAGAATCAAAAGAATTAGAAAAATATTAAGAATAATAATAAAATGAAGATTATGAAAAAAAAGAAGAGTTAAAAAAACAAGAATAAAAATAATAGGAAGAGTAAGTAGATTAAAAAGAATATAAATATAATAAGAATAAGAAGAATAAGAAAAATATGAAGAATAAGAACAATAAGCAGAATAAGAAGAATAAGAACAATAAGAAAAATAAGAAGAATATGAAGATTATGAATGATAAGAAGAATAAAAAGAAAAAGAAGAATAAAAAAAATTAAAAGAGTAAGTATAATAAAAAGAATATAAATAATTATAAGAATAAGAAGAATATGAAGAATAAGAAGAAAAAAAGAATAAGAAGAAAAAGAACAATAAAAATATAAAGAAGGATAAAAAGAAAAAAAAACAAAGAATAAGAAAAAATAAAAAGAATAAGAATAATAAAAAGATTAAGAAGAATATGAAGAATATGAATAATAAGAAGAATACGAAGAATAACAAGAAAAAGAATAAGAAGAATAAAAAGATTAAGAAGAATAAAAAGAAAAACAAGAATAACATTAAAAAGAAGAATTAGAAGAATTAGAAGAATTGGAAGAATAAGAAGAATAAAAAGAATAAAAAGAATAAAAAGAATAAAAAGAATATAAAGAATATAAACAATAAATAAAATAAGAAGAATTAGAAGAATAAGAAGAATTAAAAGAATAACAAGAATAAGAATAATAAGAATATGAAGAATATGAAGAATAATAAAAATATGACGAATAAAAATAAAAAGAAGAATAAGAAGAGTAAGAAGAATACTATGAATATGAAGAATAAGAAGAAGAAGAAGAATAATAATAATAATAATAATAATAATAATAATAATAAAAGAATAAGAAGAATAAGAAGAATAAGAAGAAAAAGAATACGAATATTAAGAATAATAATAATATTAAAAAGAATAACTAGAATAAAAAATAATAAGAAATAAAAATAATAAGAATAATAAGAACAAATAGAATATAGAATAAAAAAAAGAACAAGAAGAAAAAAAAATAAGAAGAATAAGAAAAATATGAACAATAAGAAGAATAAAAAGAATAAAAAAATAAAAATAATAAGAAAAATAAGAAAATAAGAATAAAAATTTGTAGTAGAATAAAAAAGAATTAGAATAATAAAAAAACAACAATAAGAAGAAAAAGATGAATAGGAAGAATAAGAAAAATAAAAAAAATAAGAAAAATAAAAAAAATAAGAAAAATAAGAAATATAAGAAAAATAAGAAAAATAAGAAAAATTAGAAAAATAAGGAAAATAAGAAAAAAAAATAATAATAATAATAATAAAATGAATATGAAGAATAAGAAGAAATGAAGAATAAGAAGAATAAAAAGAAGATAAAAAATAAGAAGAATAAGAATAATAAAAAGAATAAAAAGAATAAGAAGAATAAAAAGAATAAGAAGAATACAAAGAATACGAAGAATAAAAAAAAATAAAAGAAAATAAAGAATATGAAGAATAAGAATAATAATAAGAATAATAATAAGAATAATAACAATAAAAAAGAATAAAAAGAATAAGTATAATAACTTGAAAAGAAGATTAACATGAAAAAAAAGAATAAGAAGAAAAAGAAGAATAAAAGTATAAGAATAATAAGAAGAATAAGAAGAATAAGAAGAATAAGAAGAATAAAAAGAATAATAAAAAAGAAGAATAAGAAGAAAAGAAGAATAATAAGAATACGAAGATTATGAAAAATTATAAACATAAGAAGAATAAGAAGTATTAGAAGAATAATAAGAATAAGAAGATTATGAAAAATTATAAACTAAGAAGAATAAGAAGTATTAGAAGGATAAAAAGAATCAGAAGAATAAGAAGAATAAAATGATTAAAGCAAAAAATAAGAATAAGAATAATAAGAAGAATAAGAAGAATAATAAGGATAAGAAAAATAATAAGAATAAGAAGAAGAATAAGAATAAGAATAAGAAGAATAAGAAGAAGAATAAGAATAAGAAGAATAATAAGAATAAGAAGAATAAGAATAATAAGAAGAATAAGAAGAATAAAAAGAGAAATAAGAATAATAAGATTAAAAAGAATATGAATAATAAAAATAATATGAAGAATAAGAAGAATAAAAAGTATAACAAAAATAGGTATAATAAAAAAATAAGAATAATAAGAAGAAATAGAAGAGTATGAAGAATAACAAGATTAAGAAGAATAAGAAGAATAAGTAGAATAAAAAGATTAAGAAGAATAAAAAAATTAGAATAATAAAATGAATCAGAAGATTAAGAAGAAAAAGTAGAATAGGAAGATTAAGCAGAAGAATATAATAAGAAGAATAATAAGAATAAAATGAATAAAAAAAATATGAAAAATAAGAATAACAAGAATAATAATAATAATAATAATAATAATAATAAGTATTAGAAGAATAAGAATAATATAATGACTAATATGATAAAACAATAAGAAGAATAAGAATAATTTGAAGAATAATTTGAAGAATAACATGAAAGGAAGAATAATAAGAAAAATAAGAATATGAAGAATAAAAAAAATAAGAAGAATAAGAAGTATAAGAATAATAAGAATTTTAATAAGAATCAAAAGAATAATAAGATGAAGAATAATAATAAGAATAAGATTAATAAGAATAATAAGAATAATAATAAGAAAAAGAAGAATAAAAGGAAAATAAGAATTAGATGAATTAAAATAATAAGATGAAATAGAATAATAAGAAGTATATGTAGTAATTCAACAATAATAAGAATTAGATGAAAAAGAATAATTAGAAAAATAAAAAAGAATAAGAAGAATAAGAGGAATAAGAAGAATAAAAAAAATAAGAAGAATAATAACAATAACAAGAATTAGAAGAATAAGAGAAATAAGAAGAATAAGAATAATAATAAGAATAAGTATAATATTAAAAATAACAAAAATAAGAAGAATTAGTTGAATAAGAAGAATAACAATAATAAGAACAATAATAAGAAAATGAAGAATATGAAGAAAAAGAAGAAAAAGAAGAAAAATAAAAGTAAGAAGTATAAAGGAGAATAAGATTAATAAGAAGAAAAGAAGAAGAATCAATTAAATATTAAAAAGATTA
Source organism: Sapria himalayana (assembly GCA_029783825.1). NCBI lineage: Eukaryota > Viridiplantae > Streptophyta > Magnoliopsida > Malpighiales > Rafflesiaceae > Sapria > Sapria himalayana. The sequence continues at coordinate 787,596 of JAREIK010002342.1, read as the reverse complement.
TAAAAAATAAGAAGAATAAGAAGTATTAGAAGAATAATAAAAATAAGAAGAATAAGAAGAATAATACTAAAAATAAGAATAAGAAGAATAGGATTATTAAGATGAACAAAAAGAATAAGAAGAAAAATATGAATAAGAAGAATAAAAAAATAAAAATAATAAGAATAAGAAAAATAAAAAAAATTAACAAGAATAGGTATAATAAAAAATAAAAAGAATAAGTAGAATAAAAAATTAAGATGAATAAGAAGAATATAAAGATTAAAAAGAATAATACGAATTAAAAGATTAAAAAGAATAAGAATAAAAATAAGAATAGGAAGAATAATAAGAAGAATTCAAATAAGAAGAAGTCGAATAAGTAGAATAAGAAGAATAAAAATAATAAGAAGAATAAGAAGAATAATATGAATAAGAAGAATAAGAAGAATAAGAAGAATAAAAAGAATAAGTATAAAAAAGATTTAGAAGAATTAGAAGAATAAAAAGAATAAGAAGAATAAGGTGAATCAGAAGATTAATAAGAAAAAGAAGAAAAAGAAGAAAAAGAAGAAAAAGAAGAAAAAGAAGAAAAAGAAGAATAGGAAGAATAAGAAGTACACAAAGAAGAATAAGTAGAATAAGAAGAATAGGAAGAACAAGAAGAATAAGAAGAACAAGAAGAATTAGAAGAACAAGAAGAAAAAGATGAAAAAGCAGACTACGAAGAATGAGAAGAACAAGAAGAATAAGAAAAATAAGAAGAATAACGCTACAAGAAAAAATCATTTTAGCTAGGGAATTTTAGCTAGGGATTAATCCTAGCTAAATCATGATTGATTAACTAAGGAATAGCAAGGATTATGATTTTTCTTTGAAAAAAATATCAACGGATTAGCGATGAAATTTTTTTTCGTAAATCCCATTTAAGAAAAAGTGGGGAATTTAGCGACGGATTAGTGACAGAAGATTTTCGTAAATTCCACTCAAAAAAGAGGGATTTAGCGACGGAATATCCCTCACTAATAAAATCCCGAAATTAGCGACATATTTAGTGATGGATTTTATCTTACTAATTAAATCCCAATTTAGTGATGGTTTTAGCGACAAGTTTTCCCTGATAATTAAATCATTGATATAGTGAGGATTTAGCGACAGAATTTCTCTTGCTAATTAAATCCTTGATTTAGCGATGGATTTAGCTACGGATTTTCCCTTGTTAATTAAATCCTTTATTTAGTGATGGATTAGCAATTAAATTTTCGTAGCTAATTATTCGCGATGGATTTAGCGATGGAATTTTTATCAAATTTAAATCTGTCACTAAATAATTATTGAATTTATTTTTTTATTAGTATTTATACAATTAGAATCGATAATTCATTAAATATTTATTTTATCAAAATATATGAATTTAGCTACAGATTTTTCCCTAGCTATTTGGGTTGTTATAATTTTCATCGCTACTCTTTTAATGATATTTTTAAGCATTATTTA
>JAREIK010002342.1:671296-781732 GCA_029783825.1 Sapria himalayana | reverse complement strand
TTTATCATACATTTGAATCATAAAAAGTATTACCTAGTTTAAGCCATCGGTTTCTCAGCTAGATTAACATCAACTAATCTTATGATCTCTAAGCATTGGTAGATGCATGCCCCTGTAACCAAAAGAGAGGAATAGGCATTGATAGAGGGAGTCAAACATGTCCATAAATTTTTAGTTCAACTAACCATAAGGCTATTGTGCATTATGGCTTCTTAAAAGTAATACTTAGTTTCATGCAATTATCAAGCTTAATGATATTTTTTTTTACAAAGAAAATAAATTAACATTTTTTGAAGATAGTTCAAAGAATATTTCTTTATTCCAAATGAGAAAGATTATTCAAAGAATTTCCTCCTTAACCAACCATATTTATTTGATGATGACAAAAGCAATATTACAAATGCAAATAATCATGTTGCAATAGCAAAGAATTAACATGTACTCTAATGGTGGAAATAAGTCGATAACCCGGTGACAAAATCTGATCATTTGCTAGACATAGAGCAATACTTCTCAATTTTATTTTTTGCTAACTAGAGATGTGATTACTAGTATGGCATCCAATTGGGCATGGTGAAGAGCTTCCACGTACCAAGAATTATTCCTTCTGGTCATAGTTTTGTTCTGAAAAAAAAAGTAAACAACTTACCATACAAAACTAAATAAAGGTCAACGCACTGCACAAGCTCCAATTAGTATGGAGTCAGAGAGAATTCAATATATATAATCTTATCCCCAAGAATCAGAAAAGTTATTCTATAAGCCTCGAACCTGATACTTAACACCCTTGGATGAATGTATTTAGCAATCACACCAAGGCACAACGTATATTAAATAGAGTTATTTATAATATATATATAGAATTATATAATCTATATATTAATATATGTTATTAATTATATATTTAAATATAGTTATGTATATATTTTTATAGTTATACATATAGTACAAAGATAATTATTTATAGTTATATGTTCTTATACCTATAGAATATTTAGTTATAAATAGAGTTATATTATAATTATATTTAATTATACATAGAGTTATAAATATGTATGTAGTTAAAGATATATTTATTTATAACATTTTTATATTTATACATTTAGTAAAATACAATTATATATAGTTATATATTATTATACATATAATATTATTTTGTTAGAAATATAGTATATATAGAATTATAATATAGTTATAAAAAGAGTTACATACTTAAAAATATAGTTAAATATAGTTATAAAGTATTTTATATAATTATCGAATATTTATAAATAGTTATACATATATTGTTAAACTATAGTTATATATATGTTGTATAAGTTTTAATTATAATTATAGTTGCATGTGTAATTGCACACATAGTTATACATATAGTTATAATGTAGTATGCATGTTGTAGATGTAGGTATATATAGATTTTCATGTAATTATATATATTTAGGACATATAGTTATGTATAGGTATTGATGTGGATAAATACATTTTATATATAGTTATATATATATATGTATGTATATTAAATATATGTTGTAATACACTATATATATTTATGTGTTATTAATCTTGGGATCATCATATTACATAAATTATTATGTAAATATTAAATAAGTTGTTATATACACACTTCTCACCACAAATAGCAACACCCATTATGTGATTAACATCCAAAATCATATGATTGTCTGAGTGACAAACAACATGGATATCAAGCCTACATACCTACTGTGTAACATCAACACCCACAAAATGAGAATGCAGTATATCACACATGCATGAAGTATGTATACACATCTTGTATATAAGCAATCCAAGCATACCATGGTGATTAATGAATTAGGTACTTGTAATGATTTACCATGAACATCTAGATTAATACTATGTTCATAAGGAGGATCTAAAAAAATTTACATAATTGTGGTAATAACTTTACTATACATAATATCATACATACACAAAGATCTATTATTTAATTTCTATGGAAAGTATAATATATGATAACATTTAGGGTAGAAGAAGAATTTTGAAATAACAAATAGCATAATCAAAGCACACTTCTGCATTAAGATAATAGATGAAGAGTTAGGGTTGAAAGCATACCACAAATCAAAAAGAAACTCATGGCTGAAAAAATTCTCACTCACTCTTCTATTAGGTTTTGATCTATCCGTGTCGAGAGAGAGAGGCAGATTGTAAAGGACTAAGAGCATCTCCAACAATGCTACCTAAAATAACTACTCAAAATATTATAAAATTTTGTTTTTTCTATTTTAACTAACCACTTTTTATAGCAACTCCAACAATGTATCTATTTTAAGAAACTACTTTTTATGGTAACTCCAACAATGCTATCTATTTTAGCTATTAATTCAACTAACTTTAACTAACTTTCAAAAATAAAATCTAAAATACAATATGAATTTCATATCATCACCATATTAATGAAATGTCTGGTTTATTAGGAATGGGTATCTCTCCTATTTTTTTTGAGTGGCAGAGTAAGCCTTTCAAAAATAGGAACATCTATAATTTGATCCACCTTGACATTATAAGGAACGATACTCTTGTGATTGATGTCATCATATGTGCTTTTGATATCACCATAAATTAAAGTGAGAAGAATTTTTATAGTTTCTTCGCCATGAGCAGAGATTGTTCCAGCATCAAGGATGAACCCAAAAACTAGTTTCCTTCAATTACTATCAATTAGATAGTTGATGTCCACTAAGTGAATGGGAATAAGGATAGGGTTTTTGATGAGAACATCAACAACGATATCTACTTTCTCGAGATTAATGAAAGGAAGATGAATAATAGTAACATCCACAATTGGCTTTCCAAACCCAACCGTCTCTTCAAAATTTTCCACAATATCATGGATGAAATTCTTAAGATTCTCCATGAAACCCACCTTCTACTCATCTGGAGAAGCCATAACCTGAATATCAAAATAAAAAAGTGGGCGGTATATTATCATTACCAAGATCATAACACGGAAAAAAATTGATTGTTGCATAATAACGATCTCAGAAACATATGTCAGGATTCACGAAATAGCATCGACATTAAACCAAAAACAATAGAAATGAACTAGGCCGAAGTTGAACATGTTGAATATAACAAACTCAAGAAACAATGGATAAAACCATCAGCTACAAGCACGACACCAAACTTATTTCTCATAACTCCCTACACATTGGTGCATAATTACTTTCATAACTCCCTATACCCAAACTTATCTCTCATATCAAAAAAATAAAAATCATCAGAAATGAAGCAATAGGGCATACTTTTCATCTGATATCCGACTAGAGTTCTTCAAACTGATGAGAGAGATAGAGATGGAATCACAGAAGCTAGCATGGAAAGATGCATATGCATAGTTTTGTGTTGCGTATGATTATTGCTAAGCAATCACATGAGTTATATCTGAATTTAATTACATGATCAGAATCAAATTAATGGAATGACTTATTGATAAAAGGCATTTGCATTCAGATAAATCTCTTTTTGATTGGCATCACTACCATGAGCGTTGCAGAGAGAGAAGTTTTGTCTTCTAGAGACCGCCTTAAGAATCGAAGCCCATTGGAGTTGGAGTCTGGTGAGGGTTTATAGATCAGGTGAGAGAAACTACAGATATTGGAAATAGATAGCTAGATGCAAAGGGAGTTGATTTTTTAAGTTTAACTCTTTAAAATAACTATACGGAAGTGGACACCGAGCCTCTTGGAGATTCTCTTAGGTGTCTGTTAGAGTTGTATCTTGAGTCTCGACATACAACAAGTGAAGGCAGAACTGAAATTACAAAATATTTTAATTTTTAATATTCAAAACACTAAATAAACAATAAATAAATAAAATACATAATAACTCATTTTTTTATTTATTATAAAAATATTTTCAACAAAGTTCATGTGTGTGTAGCAAGGTACACATGAAAAACAAACACTTAGCAATTTTTTGTAAAAATGAATTAAACAATAAATATATAAACAACTTCAAAAAATAGATGTTTAGCTTTATAAGTAGAAAAAAAATCAAATGGCTACAAAATTTACAAACTTCATATAGCAAGACACTCATGAAAAGATGATTGGTCTTCTAGCCATGCTCTTAAGTGTTATAAAATACTTTTTATGTTAAAAAATATATAAATATTTATATTTTATTATTATAAATTTTTCAAAATTCATATTAATTCTTATGAAGATAATATGAAATAATTTTAATGGCATAAAATTTCATATTATTTGATATCATTTATAATTTTTAAAATTTTAAAAATTACTTAAAGTGAGAAGAAAAATAAAAAAAAATTATATTTTTTATTTAAATAAAGAATAAATATTAAAAGCTAATATTAAAAATATTACTCAATTGTTTTATTCTTATAAATTTTAGTAGGAGCAAACATCTATGTATTTATTTTTAAATATTAATTTATTTTCTTTTAAATTTAATAAACAAATTTAAATTTTTATTATAATTCAAGATTTTCAAATTTTGTATTAATAGTTTTTTTAAAAATTTCATATAATCATAAAATTTTTTTTAATACTTATAATAATATTAATATTTACTAGTTTATTCGTCAATTCATATATTTTTAAAAATATTTTTTATTTAATCATACAATTAATTATTTTACCTTTATATTAGTAACAATTTTAAAGTATGTTCATTTAATTTTTAAAATATCTTAATAAATTATTAGAATTATAGAATTAATTATTTAATGTTACTTTAATACACAATTTTAAGTTTCTTAATTAAAAATTTTAGAAAAATTTTCGTATACTTTTTTTTAAAATTTATAATCATAAAAATAGTTATTTTAGTCCTTATTAATATAATTTTTTTTTTTGTATTTTTATATTTTTAAAATTATTAATTTATAATATAATTTTTTTATAATTTAAGATGAGAATATGCCTTTCAAGGATCACTTATCTATAGACCATAACATACAAATAATTAACAAACTTAAAAAAATATTAAAACAGATAATAAATTAAAAAAATTAAATAATTAAAGATTGGCTAAAAAAATTCCGTCACTGAATCCATCACTATATTCCGGATATAATTAGCTAGGAAAGTTTCGTCACTACATTCATTGCTATATTCCAGATTTTTTTAGCTAGGAAAATTCCCTCTCTAAATCTCTCACTATTTTTAGGATTAAATTAGATAAAGAAATTCCATCACAAAATTAGTCACTATATTCCGAATGAAATTAGCTAGAGAAATTTCATAGTTAAATCAGTCGTTATATTATGTGTGTAATTAACTATAAAAATTTCATTGCTAAATCCATCACCATATTCCAGATTTAATTTGCTAGGAAAATTTCCTAGCTAAATTCATCGCTATATTCTGGATATAATTAGCCAGGGAAGTTTCGTTGCTAAATCCGTCACTATTTTCTGGATGTAATTAGCTAGGGAAACTTTGTCGCTAAATTCCTCGCTTTTCTTTCTGCAGAATTTACATGATTATTCCATCACTAATCCGTCGCTAATCTGTATCAAATTTTTATTCCAATGAAAAATCTAAGATCCCGTGCTATTCCCTAGCTAATTACTCGCAATTTAGCTAGGTATTGATCCCTAGCTAAAATTCCCTAGCCAAATGAATATTTTCTTGTAGTGGCTGTTGATGAAATGACAAGAAAGGAAGTTTGAAAACCAAGAGGCAGAAGCAATATATATAAAACGGTTCATTATATTAGAGGTAGATTATCAGCAATGGGGGAAGGATGATAAAAGCATGATTCATGCTACTATTTGTTCTTATTTTCTAATTGTATCAATTGTTTTGTTTGCATGCTGCTGTTGAGGTATGGACACAAGAGGAGATTTCAAAAGCAATAGCAGCTGAAGCAAAATGTACATGAAGACTCACTGCATTGGAGGCAAATTAGCAGCAATTCATGTTGTCATTTTGTTTCTATTTTCTAGCTATATATAATGTTTGTTTGTAAGGACAGAAGAAGAGCCTCAAAGTAAGAGTAGAAAAAGTAATATATATAAAAAGACATATTGCATTGGAGGTAGATTAGCAGCAATGGGGGAGTATGATGAAAACAGCCTGAAGAGACTGAACTCAATCATCACTCTAAAATGTTTCTGCATTACTTATATTTTCTAGCTGTATTATATTATTTTTTGGATGCTTTATGATGCAAGGAATTAGTTCAGATGAAGAATTTGGTAGACTATAGGTCATTTATGAATGGAACAGAAATTCTGGTAGCTTACATGTAGGAAAGGAGGCACCAGAAGGAGAGGTAGACTATAAAGAAGACAATGTAGAAATCAAAAGAAGGAAAATGCCTAGTGCTTGGATGCAGAATCTAACATCACCAAAGGAAGAGCAAAATAAACAACAAGAGTAGAATTTGCAGCTTGAAAGAAAATTTTCAAAGGAGCAGATTGAATGTTAGTATTCAAATAAGGGTAGATGAGCAGAGAATATGCACAAGGATATATGATTAAAGATTATTGTAAGAGGGCTAAAAGCCTTAAATGTAATGTCTTGTAATGTTTTATCATTGAAGTCTAGTGATTAGCATGTGTGTAAAAGGGTAAAGGGTAGTAGGATTAAGATGAATAACAGGTATTCCACCTGCAAAAGAAAGGGCTATAATAATAAAATAAACTTAAAAAAAAGAATAAGAAGAATAAGAAGAATAAGAAGATTAAGAAGAAGAAGGATAATAATAAAAATAATAATAATAATAATAATAATAACAAGAATAAGAAGGATAAGAAAAATAAGAAGAATAAGAATAATAAGAAGAATAAGAAGAATAAGAAGAATAAGATTAATATGAAGAAAAAGATGAATAAGAAGAATTAGAATAATTAGAATAATAAAATGAATAATAAGAATAATAATAATAATAATAATATGAAGGATAAGATTTATAAGAAGATAAAAAAGATTAAGAAGAATAATTAGAATAATAAAATAAGAATAATAAGAAGAATAAGATTATTAATAAGAAAAATAGAATAATAAGAATAAGTATAAGAATAAGAAGAATAAGAAAAATATTAAGAATAAAAGAAAACTACGAATAAAAAACATAAGAAGAAAAAGAAGAATAAGATTAATTAGAAGAATAAGAAGAATAATAGGATTAAGAAGAATTAGAAGAATAAGAAGAATAATAGGATTAAGAAGAATAAGACAAATAAGAAAAATAAGAAGAATAAGAGGAATAAAAAGAATAAGAAGAATAAGAAGAATAATAAGAATAATAATAAGAATATGAAGAATAAGATTAATAAGAAGAATAAAAAGAATAAGAAGAATAATTAGAATAAAAAGAATAAGAAAAATAAGAAGAATAAGAAGAAAGAGAAGAATAAGAATAATAAGAAGAAAGAGAAGAATTAGAAGAATAAGAAGATTAAGAAGAATAAGAAGAATAAGATTATTAAGAAGAATAATAAGAATAAGATGAATAAGTATAATAATATGAATAAGAAGAATAAGAAAAAAATTAAGAATAAAAGAATACTACGAATAAAAAAAATAAGAAGAATAAGAAGAATTAGAAGAATAAGAAGAATTAATAAGAATAATAAGATTAAGAGAAATAAGAAAAATAAGAAAAATAAGAAGAATAAGAAGAATAAGAAGAATAAGAAGAATAAGAAGAATAATAAGAATAAAAAGAATAAGAAGAATAAGATTATTAAGAATAAAAAAAAGAATTAGAAGAATAATTATAATAATAAGAATGAGAAGAATAAGAAGAATAAGAAAAATATTAAGAATAAAAGAATTAGAAGAATAATTATAATAATAATAATGAGAAGAATAAGAAAAATATTAAGAATAAAAGAATACGAAAAATAAAAAAAAAGAAGAAAAAGAAGAATAAGAAGAATAATAAGATTAAAAAAAATAAGAAAAATAAGAAGAATAAAAAGAATTAGAAGAATAAGAAGAAAAAGAAAAATAAGAAGAATAAGAAGAAAAAGAATATTAAGAAGAATAAGAACAAAAGAAAAATAAGAAGAATAAGAAAAAAAAAGTAAAATAAAAAGAATAAGATGAATAATCAGAATAAGAAGAATTATAATATTTAGAAGAAAAAGAAGAATAAAAAGAATAAAAAAAATAAGAAGAATATAAAGAATAAGAAGAATAAGAAGAATAAGAAGAATAAAAGAATAAGAATAAAAAGAAAAAAAATAAGAAAAATAAGGAAAAGAAGAATAAGAACAATGAGAAGAATAATAAGAATAATAAGAATTAGAATAATAAGAAAAATAAGAATAATGAGAAGAATGAGAAGAATAAGAAGAATAAGAAGAATAAGAAGAATAAGAAGAATAAGAAGTATAAGAAGAATAAGAACAAAAAGAAGGAAAAAAAATGAAAAGAATCAGAAGAATAAGAAGTATAAGAAGATTAAGAAGAATAGGAAGAATAAGAAGAATAAGAAGAATAAGAAAAAGAAAAGAAGAAAAAGAAGAAGAAGAAGAATAATAATAATAATAATAATAATAATAATAATAATAATAAATAGAAGAAATGAAGAATAAGAAGAATATGAAAAATAAGAAGAATAAGAAGAAAAAGAAGAAAATGAAGAAAATGAAGAAAAAGAAGAAGAAAAAGAAGAAAAATAAGAATAAGAAGAATACTAAGAAAAAGATGAAAAATAAGAATAAGAAGAATATGAAGAATAAGAAGAATAAGAAGAATAAGAAGGAAGAATTAGAAGAATTAGAAGAATTAAAAGAATAAGAAAATTAAGAAAAAAATAAGAATACGATGAATACAAAAATATGAAGAATACAAAGAAAAAAAAGAATATGAAGATTAAGAAGAATAATAAGAATAAGAAGAATAAGAATAATAAGAATAATAATAAGAATAAGAAGAATAAGAATAATAAAAAGGATAGGAAGAATAAAAAGAATAAGAAGATTAAGAAAATAAGAAGAATAACAAGAATAACAAAAAATAAAAAGAATAAGAACAATAAGAATAATAAGAAGAATAAAAAGAATAAGAAGCATAAGAAGAATTAGAAGAAAAGGAAGAATAAGAAGCATAAGAAGAATTAGAAGAAAAGGAAGAATAAGAAGCATAAGAAGAATTAGAAGAAAAGGAAGAATAAGAAGAATAAGAAAAATAAAAAGATTGAGAAGATTAAGAAGAAAATGAAGAATCACAAAAATAAGAAGAATAATAAGATTAATATGAAAAATAAGAATAAGAAGAATAAAAAAATAAGATGAAATAAGAAGAATAAAAAAATAAGATGGAATAAGAAGAATAAAAAAAATAATAACAATAAAAAGAATAAAAAGAAAAAAAAAATAAGAAGAATAAAAAGAATAAGAAGAATAAGAAGAATAAGTAGAATAAGAAGAATAACGAGAATAATAATAAAATCAACAATAAGAAGAATAATAAGAATAAGATTAATAAGAAAAATTAGAATAATAAAAAAAATAAAAAAATAAGAACAATAAAAAGAATATGAAGACTAAGAATAATAAGTAGAATAAGAAGAATAATAGAATAATAAGAATTAGAAGAATAAGAAGAAAAAGAAGAATTAGAAGAATAAAAAAATGAAAAGAATAAGAATAATAAGAATAATAAGAAGAAAAAGAAGAATAAGAAAAATAAGAAGAATAAGAAGAAAAGAACAATTGATAGAATAAGAAGAATAAAAACAATATGAAGAATAAGAAGAAAAAGAAGAATAACAAGAATAAGAAGAAATAATAGAATGAGAAGAATAAGAAGATTAATAGGAGAGTTTTCTTTTCTCTCAATTCTAGAGAGGGAAAGTGGGTTTCATTTAGAGAGAAACTCCATTGTTGAAGCTCTCAAGCTTTAGTTATGCAAAATCTCTTTAAGATATTTAATAAAAAATCTTTTGCCTCAGTTATTTTTAAACCCGGTATACTAAGTCCTATATTTTGTGTGAAGGATGAGGTGCCAGTAGTTTTTTCATGATAGATGATATCGAGATGCTTACTGCCACATTCAAGCTCACTCTACTAGGCAGATTCTAGCATGGGAACCCTTAATTCAAAGACATATATGCATTTTCCGAAAGTTAAAGCTTTGGTACTTGGTAAGAATAGCGTGGTATGATGTGAAACACATGATTATACAATTCAAGGAGGAAGAAGACTTCCTTCGGTTATGGCTACGTGGGTAGTGGCGCATCTTGGGCTATCCTATGAGGCTGTTCAAATGGATGCCCGAATTCACACCAAAGGAGGAATCCATGCAAGCCTTGGTTTGGTTTTCTCTCCCTTACCTCTCATTTCACCTATTCTGCAAACACTCCTTATATCATATTGCTCAATGTGTGGGTAAGCCTTGGCTAATGAACAAAGCTATGACCTTTATGACAAGGCTGAGCATTGAAAGAGTGTGTGTAGAGGTTGATGTTTCTGCTCCTATTTCGAATAGAGTGTGGGTGGGTAATGAGCATTCAAGTGGATACTGACAAGATATAATTGCAGAAAACACACCTAAATATTGTTTAAATTGTAAACAATTGGGTCATTTTGATTCGGAATGCATTGTAAAGGTAAGGGGAAGGGGTAAAGGCAAAACAGAAATGACGGAGAGGGAGAACATTTGGGTAAAAAAGAGGCAGGAGGTTAGGGTAGAAGAAGTGAGGGTGGAGGGGCAGAAAGAGTGCATGGGAGAGATAGGCAGTAGGGGAGGAGAGGAAGGTAGTAGGGCAGTAATTGAAGAGATGGGGGGAGGGAAAAAAGATGGGGATAAAGCGGAGGGTAGGATGAAAATTCTAGAAATAAAAAAAATGGCTAGATGAAGGGGTTAATGCAATGGAGGGGGAAGAGAGGAAGGGATGGGGGGTAAAAAGTAAGAGAGAGGTAATGAAAACAGCATTGGAATTGGATTTAGAAAATGAAATAACAAACTTCAATGGAGAGGAGGATGACCTCCTATTGGAGGAAGGAATCGAGGTTAAAAGTTAGCCCATCACGGCTATGCACAAAGGAATGCAGAGTTTAGAATCTACATTGGAAAAAGATGATTCAAAGATGCTTAATCAAAAAAAGTGGGAGGGGATCCCGAAAAATAGAAAAGTGCAATAGAAAAAATAAAATTGATGTGTTTACAAAAAAGCAAATTGAATTTAGCAAGTAAAATTGAATAGCCTAAATCGAGTGGAAGTAACATCTCAAGAAACAGAAAAAAAAATACTTAAACATGTATAATAATGTATAATAGTCTATATTGGAACATAAGAGGAGTTGGAAATACTCCATCGATAAATAGAATTTAAAAACTAATTAAAATTCATAATATTAGAATTGTAATAATAGCAGAACCCTTGGTTAGTAAGGATTTACTAGAAATTTATAAAAAAATTAGGACTAGACAATGCATTTTCCAATAAAAATGGTAATATATGACTGTTATGGAAGAATAAAATTGATATTGAAATTATTTTAGAAGCAGAACAAATTATTAATTTTAAGCTAAGAAAAAACTCAGATCTAATTATATTGGTGGTATATGCTAGTAATTTAAAAGAAAATAGGAAAGTTCTGTGGGATGAAATTAAAGAGATAGTAGATAGGAATACTCCATAAATCATAAAAGGTGATTTTAATGTGGTTAGAAATGTTAAAGAAAAAAAAGGGAGGAAACCCGCTTGACCCGTTAGCTATAGCCCAATTTAATGATGCAATTAATTATACGAAACCTTATGGAGGCTGAGTATTTAGGGCCTAATTTCACATGGTGTAATAATAGGAAAAATAGAGGAACGATCTATTCTAGACTTGATCGCATTCTCTATAACATCAAATGGGTGGATTATTGTGGAGGGGTGAGTGTGAACCACTTAAGTAGAACATGCTCAGAACATAACCCCCTACTTCTAAAATTAAAATTTAGAAAGAGAAATAATAAAATTTTTAAATATCAGAACATGTGGAGTTTGCATAAAGATTTTGATGAAATAGTAAGAGTCTCATGGTAGACGCCAACAACTGGGATTACCATGTAGGGCATAGCTATAAAATTACATAGATTAAAACTAGAACTTAGTGGGTGAAATAGAGAGAGATTTAGGAATATAAACAAGAATATTCAGTATGCTGAATCAAAAGTCAGCATATTAGAAATAGAGTATTATAATAATCAGGATGAGCTCTCTAGAGTTAATTTAAATAAAGCAAATGCATGATTAAAATTAATGCTACATATGGAAGAATTTTTTTGGAAGCTAAGGGCCAAAGTAAAGTGGCTCAAAGAAGGGGATAGAAACTCTACGTTTTTTAATACAGTTGCAAAATTAATAAATCAAAGATAAGAAATAAAAGGAATCAAAAATGATATTAGTAACTGGATAGATGAGGATGGAGAGACTAAAAAAGTATTGGAAGACTACTTTAAAAGTCATCTTTGTGGCTACAGTCAACAAAGGAATTACTCTTTAATTCAGCAAATATGCAAAATAGTAATAAAAGAAGAAAATAAAATCCTGGAAGAGTGCCCTAGCGAAGGAGAGATAAAAGCCGTAGTCTTTAGTGGAAATAAAGATAGTGCAGCGAGACTAGATGGATGGAATAATGAGTTTTATCAATACGTCTGGAATATAATAAAAAAAAGACTTGACAATTGCAATCGCGTAGGTTTTTGCAGGAGCAGAAATCTCAAAAGCATTGCCCAGCTCATTTATTGTATTTTTACCCAAGAAGGATAAGTAGCAAAAAAGTGAGGATTATAGATCTATAAACTTATGTAACTCTGTGTATAAAATTCTAGCTAAAGTTCTTTAGAATAGGCTAAATAGGGTACTTCCCTCCATCATATCATTAGAACAAGTAGGATTTGTTAAAAATAGAGTAATGATGGAAAAAATTAATTTAACTATAGAATTGATGAAGGAATTAAGGGCTAAAGTTGGGTGTTATAATGTGATTATGAAGTTAGATTTGTCTAAAGCATTTGACAGAGTTGAATGTGACATTCTATGTTATACAATGAGAAAAATGAGATTCTTAGAATTCTGGTTAGATCTAATGTATAGATGCATTTCTAGTGTGTGGGTTAGAATTTTAATAAATGGAGAAGCATGCAGAGAATTTAAGCCAGTCAGAGGACTTAGACAGGGGGTACCTTTATCCCCTGTATTATTTATTATGCATATAGAATTGCTAATAATAAATTTAAAATAAAAAATGAAGGTAAGATTATTTGCTTTAAACAACCTAGACAAACACTAATTGTAAGTTGCTTAGCATATGTAGATGATTTAATTTATTTTCACTAATGCTGGGAGCACATCACTGAAGAACATGATGAGTCTATTTGATATAGTAGAGGAAGAAATGGGTCAACAGCTTAATAAAAACAAATGTCAATTTGTGATCTCGAGAAAAGTACCTGAAAGGACAATCCAAAGAATTAAAAGAATTATAGGTTTTAAACATAATAAATGGGCGTTAATGTATCTGGGATGTCTATCTATGAAGGAAGACTAAAGGAATAATATTTAACTTTTTTAATAAATAAGTTAAGAGGTAAAATATTGGGATGGAAAAAAAATATGTTAAGTATGGTGGGCTGAATCACATTAATCAAACATGTTTTACAAGGATCCATTATACATATCTTAATGCCTATAGAGCCTTCGAAGAAGATTTTGAACAATTTAGAAAAGGAGATGGCTAATTTTTTATGGGGTAAAAAATCAGGAAAAAACAAGCAACATTGGAAAAAATGGGAAGACATATGTTGTTTAAAGGAGGAAGTGGGCCTAGGTTTAAACAAGCTAAATGATATGGCCAAAGCCTAGGCATGTTAGAACTGGTAGAGGCTCATGTAGAATGATAGCCTATGGGCAAGATATATGAAGGCTAGATATGGTTTAGGAAATAAATCATTTAAGAATGATAAAAAAGCTTCTAAAATTTGGAATATGATGCTTAAACAAAAAAATTTAGTTGAGGGTAAAGCATGTCTAATTAAAAATGAATGGAGATGGACTATAAATCCACAGAGCAGGTTCTCACTTAAAAGTGCAATGATATTAGTAAGAAAAGAAAAAATTAACCAAAAAGTCTTTAAGAGAGCATGAGCGAAAGAGATTCCATAAAAAATTAATGTATTTATGTGGAAGCTTTTATCGAATGTAATTCCTGCGGACTCGAATTTTCAAATGAAATGGGTTAAATTAGTTAACAAGTGTAAATGCTGTTATACTAGCATAGAAAGCAAAAATCATTTATTTTCAACAGAAAAAATTACAGTGTAAGTCTGGGAATATCTAGGAAGAGATGCACAAATAACTAATAAGTTAGAAGATCTCAAGGATAGATTAATGAGATGGAGTATAAGATACACAAAGAATAAAGTATATAATTGGCTTAGAGATTATATCCTGCATATCATAGTCTGGAGTCTGTGGAAAGCCAGTAATATAAGCAAGTTCGAGAATATTAAAATGAATGCTAATCATATAATAGGAGAAATTAAAAAATAATATTCATGGATATCATCAGGGTCCCCCTTGGGGCTCAGAAGCATCGAAATGGAAGATGAAAAAAAAATATGGGGCTTACATGCAATTAGAGAAAAAGATACCTGAGATAAGAACGGTTTGTTGGAATAAACCTCCATGGGGAAATATTGCCCTAAACATAGATGATAGTTTTAATAGGAATATGGGAATGGCAGGGGGAGGAGGTGTGATCAGAAATGAGCAAGGTAACGTATTAAATGCATTTACAATGAGGGAAAAAGCATCTTCAGCCTTGCATGTAGAAATCCTAGCCTTACTTAAGGGCCTTAAAATATGTAAAGAACACTCTTTTATGAATATTCGAGCATAGGTAGATTCTAGTTTACTAGTGAATTTGGCTACAGATAAGACAAAAATATGGTAGTATGATGAGCAAATAGAGTTAATGAAGAATCTTTTAAATGAGCTAAATGGGGAAGTAATTAATATATTTAGGGAAGCAGATGCTTTTGTAGAAAAACTAGCAGAGAAAGACATGAGGAAGGGTCTACAATAGTTCGATGGGGTTAATTTATCGGAGAAATATAAATGTATAATTACATTAGACAAATTAGAATACCCTTATATTAGAATTCAAAAATAGCAGGTGAACAGAAATTCTTGATCTCCTCAGTCCTATGAGAAAATCATAAAAATATACCTTGCACTCTTTAGTTTTTCACAATTACAGGTATGGGCTAAGATGGAAGTATACGGAAAATGGCCTATGGCAAGAAAAGCAAAATTTGGGTAGAGACTAATTGTCACTACCTAAGCAGATAATGGACTTTAAATAAATAATTAAAACAATTTGTATTTTCATTTTGTTGTTACAGCATTTGGTTGCCTGCTATATCAAATAGTCTGCAAGGTAGCTTGGTTGTGAGGAAGGGTTGTTCTGTTGGTCAGGAGGCAATATATATATTGATATCTATTGTTACTATTTGCTTGGATTTGAATGCTTGAAGTGCAGGGACTATAGTAATATAATGCATTTACAATTCAAGACAGGGAGGATAGGGTGAAACTGAATAATACCGCAAAGAGGCTACCAAGATTTTAAAATAATTTAACTAGGAGCAGATTGCATGTTGTATTAACAGTCTGGATATGGTTGTGAGGAAGTGCTGTGTTGTTGGTCAGTAGGCAATATATATATTGATACTTGTTCTTACTATGTTCTTGGCTTTGCATGCTTGAAGTGCAGGGGTTGCACTTGAAGCGCATTAACAACACAAGGCAGATGAGGATAGGCTGATTGAAAAAAATAGCAAAGAGGCTGCCAAAATTCTTACCTAAAGATAGGCTGCTAGTAAATAAGTAGATGCAGATGGTAAAGGAGGTAAGCATTAAAGCATAATGGGCAGAGAAATAAAAGATAAACATGGCAAGATACATTACAAGTAAAACAAATTAAGCAAAAATCAAAGTGGACGGCCTCAATAAGAGTTAGAATTAGAAAATACTTTTCAAGAACATTATGCAATGTCTATATTTTATTTTCTTTTTTCGTTTTTCAAGGGTGTAAAAGAGGTTAAGGGTAGCTCTAGTTTTTAAAAATGGTATTCTCCACAAAAAGAGAGGACTTCTTAATTAATAAAACAAAGCTTTCAAAAAAAAAGAAGAAGAATAAGAAGAATAAAAAAAATAAGAAGAATAAGAAGAATAAGAAGAAAAACAAACATTAAGAATAATAAGAATAATAAGAATAATAAGAACAATAAGAAGAATACGAAAAATAAGAAGAATAAGAATAATAAAAAACATAAGAAGCATAAAAAGAATAAGAAGAATAAGAAGAATCATAAAAATGCGAAGATAAAGATGAATAACAATAATAAGAAGAATAAGAAGAATAAGAAGAATAATATGAATAATAAGAATAAGTATATTAAAAAGAAGAAGAAGAATAATAATAATAATAATAATAATAATATTAAAAAGAATAAGAAGAATAAGAAGAAAAAAAAGAATAAGAAGAATAAAAAAAATAAGAAGAATAAGAAGAATAAGAAGAATAAAAAGAATAAGAAGAATAAAAAAAAATAAGAAGAATAAGAAGAATAAGAAGAATAAAAAGAATAAGAAGAATAAGAAGAATAAGAAGAATAAGAAGAAGAAGAAGAATAATAATAATAATAATAATAATAATAATAATGAGAAGAATAAGAAGAATATAATGAATAAGAAGAATATGAAGAAATAGAAGAATAAGATAAAAAATAAGAATAAAAATAATACAAATAATAAAAAGAAAAAGAAGAATAAAAACAATAAGAAGAATAAAATAAATAATAAGAATAAAAAGAAAAAAAATTATAAGAATAATAAGAAGAATAAGTAGAATAAAAAGAATAAGTAGATTAAGAAGAATAGGAAGAATAAGAAGAATAAGAAGAATAAGAAGAATAAGAAGAATAAGAAGAATAAGAAGAATAAGAAGAAAAAAAAGAATCTGACGAATTAGAAAAATATAAAAAATAATAATTATAATATAAAGAAGAAGAATAATAAGAAAAATAAGAAGAATAAAAAAAAGAAGAGTAAGTAGAATAATAATAATAATAATAATTAAAAAAATAAAAAGTATAAGAAGAATAATAATAATAGAAGAATAAAAAAGAATAAGAAGAATACGAAGAATTAGAAGAATAAGAAGATTAAGAAGAATAAGAAGAATAAGAAGAATAATAAGAATAAGAAAAAAAGAAGAATAAAAAAAATAAAAAGAATCAGAAGAATTAGAAGAATATAAAAAATAAAAATAATAATAATAAGAAAAAGAAGTATAAGAAGTATAAGAAGAATAATAAGAAAAGAAGAATAAGATGAATAATAAGAATAAGAAGAATAAAAAGAAAAAGAACAAAAAGAACAAAAAGAATAATAAGAAAAATAATAATTATTATTATTATAAGAAGAAGAATAAGAATAAGAATAAGTAGAAAAAATAGAATATATAGATTAAGAAGAATAGGAAGAATAAGAAGAATAAGAAGAATAAGAAGAATGAGAATAAGAATAATAAGAATAATAAGAATAATAAGAAGAATAAGAAAAATAAGAAGAATAAGAAGAATAAGAAGAATAAGAAGAATAAAAAGAATCAGAAGAATTAGATGAATATAAAGAATAATAATAATGATATGAATAATAAGAATAATAAGAAAAATAAGAATAATAAAATAAATAAGAAGAGTAAGTAGAATAATAATAATAATAATAATAATAATAATAATAAGAAAAAGAATAAGAAGAATAAGAAGATAAGAATAAAAGGAAGAATAAGATGAATAAGAAGAACAAGAAGAAGAATAAGAAAAATAAGAATAAGAAGAATAAGAAGAATAAGAAGAATAAGAAGAACGAGAAGAATAAGAAGAATAAAATGAATAAGATGAATAAGAAGAATCAAAAGAATTAGAAAAAATATTAAGAATAATAATAAAATGAAGATTAAGCAAAATAAGAAGAATAAAAAAAACAAGAATAAAAATAATAGGAAGTGTAAGTAGATTAAAAAGAATATAAATTATAATAAGAATAAGAAGAATAAGACAAATATGAAGAATAAGAACAATAAGCAGAATAAGAAGAATAATAACAATAATAAAAATAAGAAGAATATGAAGATTATGTATGATAAGAAGAATAAAAAAAAGAAGAATAAAAAAAATTAAAAGAGTAAGTAGAATAAAAAGAATATAAATAATTATAAGAATAAGAAGAATATGAAGAATATGAAGAATAAGAAGAAAAAAAGAATAAGAATAAAAAGAACAATAAAAATATAAAGAAAGATAAAAAGAAAAAAAACGAAGAATAAGAAAAAATAAAAAGAATAAGAAGAATAAGAAGAATAAGAAGAATAAAAAGATTAAGAAGAATATGAAGAATATGAATAAAAGAAGAATACAAAGAATACCAAGAAAAAAGAATAAGAAGAATAAATGATTAAGAAGAATAAAAAGAAAAACAAGAATAACATTAAAAAGAAGAATAAGAAGAATTAGAAGAATTGGAAGAATAAGAATAATAAGAAGAATAAAAAGAATAAAAGAATAAAAGAATAAAAGAATATAAAGAATATAAAGAATAAAAAGAATATAAAGAATATAATGAATATAAAGAATATAAACAATAAATAAAATAAGAAG
Organism: Sapria himalayana; assembly: GCA_029783825.1. Lineage (NCBI taxonomy): Eukaryota > Viridiplantae > Streptophyta > Magnoliopsida > Malpighiales > Rafflesiaceae > Sapria > Sapria himalayana. The sequence continues at coordinate 763,043 of JAREIK010002342.1, read as the reverse complement.
AATAAGAAGAATAAGTAGAATTAAAAGAATAAGAAGAATAAGAAGAATAATAAAAATATGAAGAATATGAAGAATAATAAAAATATGAAGAATAAAAATAAAAAAAAAAAAAAAAGAAGAATAAGAAGAGTAAGAAGAATAGTTTGAATATGAAGAATAAGAAGAATAATAATAATAATAATAATAATAATAATAATAAAAGAATAAGAAGAATAAGAAGAATAAGAAGAATAAGAAGAAAAAGAATACGAATATTAAGAATATTTATAAGATTAAAAAGAATAACAAGAATAACTAGAATAAAAAGAATAAGAATTATAAAAATAATAAGAATAATAATAACAAAAAGAATAATAAGAATAAAAAAAAGAACAAGAAGAAAAAAAAGAATAAGAAGAATAAGAAAAATACGAACAATAAGAAGAATAAAAAGAATAAGAAAAATAAAAATAATAAGAAAAATAAGAAGAATATGAATAAAAATTTGTACTAGAATAAAAAGAATTAGAATAATAAAAAAACAACAATAAGAAGAAAAAGATAAATAGGAAGAATAAGAAAAATAATAAAAATAAGAAAAATAAAAAAAATAAAAAAAATAAGAAAAATAAGAAAAATAAGAAAAATAAGAAATATAATAAAAATAAGAAAAATAAGAAAAATAAGAAAAATAAGAAAAATAAGAAAAATAAGAAATATAAGAAAAATAAGAAAAATAAAAAAAAAATAATAATAATAAAATGAATATGAAGAATAAGAAGAATATAAATAATAAGAAGAATAAAAAGAAGATGAAGAATAAGAAGAATAAGAAGAATAAGAAGAATAAGAAGAATACAAAGAATAAGAAGAATAAAAAGAATACAAAGAATACGAAGAATAAAAAAAATAAACAGAAAATGAAGAATAAAAAAAAAATAATAATAATAATAATAACTATAAAAAGAATAAGAAGAATAAGTATAATAACTTGAAAAGGAAGATTAACATGAAAAAAAAAGAATAAGAAAAAAAAGAAGAATAAGAAGTATAAGAAGAATAAGAAGAATAAGAAGATTATGAAAAATTATAAACATAAGAAGAATAAGAAGTATTACAAGAATAAAAAGGATAAGAAGAATAAGAAGAATAAGAAGGATAAGAAGGATAAGAAGAATAAGAAGAATAAGAAGAATAAGAAGAATACAAATAATAAAAAGAATAAAAAGAATACAAAGAATACGAAGAATAAAAAAAATAAAAAGAAAATGAAGAATATGAAGAATAAGAATAATAATAAGAATAATAACAATAAAAAGAATAAGAAGAATAAGTATAATAACTTGAAAAAGAAGATTAACATGAAAAAAAAAGAATAAGAAAAAAAAGAAGAATAAGAAGTATAAGAAGAATAAGAAGAATAAGAAGAATAAGAAGAATAAGAAGAATAAGAAGGATAAGAAGATTATGAAAAATTATAAACATAAGAAGAATAAGAAGTATTACAAGAATAAAAAGGATAAGAAGAATAAGAAGAATAAGAAGAATAAGAAGGATAAGAAGAATAAGAAGAATAAGAAGAATAAGAAGGATAAGAAGAATAAGAAGAATAAGAAGAATAAGAAGGATAAGAAGAATAAGAAGAATAAGAAGATTAAGAAGAATAAGAAGATTATGAAAAATTATAAACATTAGAAGAATAAGAAGTATTACAAGAATAAAAAGGATAAGAAGAATAAGAAGAATAAGAAAAATAAGAAGGATAAGAAGAATAAGAAGAATAAGAAGGATAAGAAGAACAAGAAGAATAAGAAGAATAAGAAGGATAAGAAGAATAAGAAGAATAAGAAGAATAAGAAGAATAAGAAGAATAAGAAGAATAATAAGAATAAGAAGAATAAGAAGAATAAGAAGAATAAAAAGAAAAATAAGAATAATAAGATTAAAAAGAATATGAATAATAAAAATAATACGAAGAATAAGAAGAATAAAAAGTATAACAAAAATAGGTATAATAAAAAAATAAGAATAATAAGAATAATAAGAAGAGTATGAAGAATTATAAGATTAAGAAGAATAAGTAGATTAAAAAGAATAAAAAGAATAAGTAGAATAAAAAGATTAAGAAGAATAAAAAAAATTAGAATAATAAAATGAATCAGAAGATTAAAAAGGAAAAGTAGAATAGGAAGATTAAGCAGAAGAATATAATAAGAAGAATAAGAAGAATAAGAAGAATAAGAAGAATAAGAAGAATAAGAAGAATAAGAAGAATAATAAGAATAAAATGAATAAAAAAAATATGAAAAATAAGAATAACAAGAATAATAATAATAATAATAAGTATTAGAAGAATAAGAATAATACAATAACTAATATGAATAAAAAAAAGAAGAATAAGAATAATTTGAAGAATAACATGAAAAGGAAGAATAATAAGAAAAATAAGAAAAATAAGAATATGAAGAATAATAAAAATAAGAAGAATAAGAAGTATAAGAATAATAAGAATTTTAATAAGAATCAAAAGAATAATAAGATGAAGAAGAATAATAAGAATAAGATTAATAAGAATAATAATAATGAAAAAAAAGAATAAAAGGAAAAATAAGAATTAGATGAATTAAAATAATAAGAAGAAATAGAATAATAAGAAGTATATGAAGTAATTCAAGAATAATATGAATTAGATGAAAAAGAATAATTAGAAAAATAAAAAGAATAAGAAAAATAAGCGGAATAAAAAAAATAAGAAGAATAAATAACAATAACAAGAATTAGAAGAATAAGAGAAATAAGAAGAATAAGAATATTCCAGTCTATGAGTGTATAAGGGGCTATGCAGGAGAGGTAGATGCTGGAGGAGAGTCAGAGATTGCTGGTGTACTTGTCTACAAAGTGAGTCTCGGACAAAAGTAGGATGGACAAGTCAACGAAGGTAAAAGAACTTTCTACAAAGCATAAGGAACGTGGAAGGTCCTGGCCATAAAGAGACCACCAGAAGCTAAGGAAAGGAGTAAGCTGAGGAGATTAAGATAAGCCCTAAAATTTAGATGGAAAAATCTTCCATTTTAGCAAAAATAACCAGCGGCTTAGCAAAAAACCAACTCAAATTCTAGTCTATGAAAGTCTACCATGGGCTTTTATTAAAATGTTAGAATGTTATGGCTCATTTATTTTATTTATTTTGTAAGTGGGTGTAAAAGGGAAAAGGGGTAGATCTTAGCTTGTAAAAATGGTATTCCTCCGCCAAAAGAGAGGGTTATAATAATAAAACAAACCTTAAAAAAAGAAGAATAAGAATATTAATAAGAATAAGTATAATAATAAAAATAAGAAAAATAAGAAGAATTAGATGAATAAGAAGAATAACAATAATAAGAACAATAATAAGAATATGAAGAATATGAAGAAAAAGAAGAAAAATAAAAGTAAGAAGTATAAGAAGAATAAGATTAATAAGAAGAAAAGAAGAAGAATCAGATTAAGATGATTAAAATGATTATAAAAAATAAGAAGAATAAGAAGTATTAGAAGAATAATAAAAATAAAAAGAATAAGAAGAATAATACTAAAAATAAGAATAAGAAGAATAGGATTATTAAGTTGAATAAAAAGAATAAGAAGAATAATATGAATAAGAAGAATAAAAAATAAAAATAATAAGAATAAGAAAAATAAAAAAAATTAACAAGAATAGGTATAATAAAAAAATAAAAAGAATAAGTAGAATAAAAAATTAAGAAGAATAAGAAGAATATAAAGATTAAAAAGAATAATATGAATTAAAAGATTAAAAAGAATAAGAAGAAAAAGAAGAATATGAAGAATAATAAGAAGAATTCAAATAAGAAGAAGAAGTCGAATAAGTAGAATAAGTAGAATAAAAATAATAAGAAGAATAAGAAGAATAATATGAATAAGAAGAATAAGAAGAATAAGTAGAAAAAAAAGATTTAGAAGAATTAGAAGAATAAAAAGAATAAGAAGAATAAGGTGAATCAGAAGATTAATAAGAAAAATAAGAAAAAAGAAGAATATGAAGAATAAGAAGTACACAAATAAGAATAAGAAGAATAAGAAGAACAAGAAGAATAAGATGAAAAAGGAGACTACGAAGAATGAGAAGAACAAGAAGAATAAGAAAAATAAGAAAAATAATGCTACAAGAAAAAATCATTTTAGCTAGTGAATTTTAGCTAGGGATCAATCCCAAGCTAAATTGTGATGGATTAACTAAGGAATTGCGAGGGATTTATGATTTTTCTTTGAAAAAAATATCAACGGATAAGCGACGAAATTTTTTTTCGTAAATCCCATTCAAGAAAAGTGGGGAATTTAGCGACGGATTAGTGACGTAAGATTTTCGTAAATTCCACTCAAAAAAAGTGAGGGATTTAGCGACGGAATATCCCTCACTAATAAAATCCCAAAATTAGCGACGGATTTAGTGATAGATTTTCCCTTACTAATTAAATCCCTGATTTAGTGATGGTTTTAGCGGCAGATTTTTCCCTGATAATTAAATCATTGATATAGTGACGAATTTAGCGACAGAATTTTTCTTGCTAATTAAATCCTTAATTTAGCGACGGATTTTCTCTTACTAATTAAATCCTTTATTTAGTGATGGATTAGCAATGAAATTTTCGTAGCTAATTATTAGCGATGGATTTAGCGATGAAATTTTCTTATCAAATTTAAATCCTTCACTAAATAATTATCTGAATTTATTTTTTTATTAGTTTTTATACGATTAGAATCGATAATTCATTAAATATTTATTTTATCAAAATATATGAATTTAGCTATGGATTTTTGCCTAGCTATTTGGGTTTGTTATAATTTTCGTCGCTACTCTTTAATGATATTTTTTAAGCATTATTTATTTTAATATTTTATATAATTTTATATATTAAGGATATGTCATGGTCTATGGACGAGCGATCCTTGAATGAAACAATCTTCTCATATAATAATTAAAATATGATATTATAAAAAAAATTAATAAATATATAATATAAATATAAATTTATATTAAATATTACTAAAATAACTATTTTTTGATTATAATTTAATTAAAATATACTTAATTTTATCTGAAATATTTATTTATGATATTTAAATATTTGTATTACAAAATATTATATAATTTATTATATAATTATCATATTTATAAAATATTTTAATTAATAAATAAAAATAAATACAAATTACAACTAATAAAAAACTAAAATAAACAATTGTTTGATTAACAAAAATTTTAAAAATATATGAATAAACAAATAAACAAGATGATTAAAAAATAATAACAATTGTTTAAAGTAAATATTAATGACTAAAATTTGATGTTTTAATATATAAAAAAAATAATAAACAATTGTATTATAAAAATATTTATAAAATTTTATGATTAAAGTAAATATTTATAAAAATAAAAGTATAAAATAATAATTTTATGATTATAAAAATTTTTCAAAAAATAATGACTAAAAGATTAGAAAATTTTGAATTATAAAAAAAATTCAATTTTTCATAATATTTAAAAGAAACAAAGTTCTCATTTAATGATTAATATATTGATGTTTTAATTATATCATAAAAAAATTTGATGATTAGAAAAAATTAATATTTCAGTGTGGTTATTAAATAAACACTTCAAACATTAAAATTTATAATGATTAAAAGATTCAAATTATATGCTTTTATAATTATTTCATATTATATTAATAAAAAATAAATTGAATTCTTATATATTTATAACCATATAATATATATATATATATATGTGTGTGTGTGTGTGTGAATACTTTTTTTTATATAATATTATTTTATTTATTTATTAAATAATATCATTTATGATTAAATAAAAATCTATTTCTATTATTTTATTTAAATTATTTATTCTTTTAAATTTATTTTAGTGTTATTTTTTTGTAATTTATTTTATAATAGTTTAGTATATATAGAAGGTTTCATGGAAAAAAAATGCTAAAAAAGTTTCTATCTCTCAAATGATGAAGGAGAGCCAAAACACGAGGGAGCAACCTAGAAATCTATCTCATCTTCATTACCAAGTAATAATTTCATTGTTCTTCTCCTTCGAATGCTATATACATATCTCCTCTCTCAATTTGATTACCACTAGCAGTTTTCATTTTTATAGAATATTCGGGCATAATTTTATTTTTATTTTCCCCCAATTTTTCTTATTTTAGCTTCTATTTTCATTTCACCTACATTATTTTAACTCTAAACCATTAATGAAACAAAAAATTTCAATGTAATCTTTGTTCTTTTACTGTTTAAATTTTTCGGATTTATTGATTTCAAATACTAAATATTTGCATTTTGTTTTCTCCTTCTGTAACTTAAGAAAATAAATAATGCTTGATGTTTTCTGCTTCTTTAACTTAAGAAAAAACAAATTTAATGTTAATGGGTTCTATTTTTGTTTTCTCCAAATATTATATAAACATATAACTTTAAATAATTGTCTTTGTCTATAAGTATAAATAAAAAAATATTATACATAATTAATTCTTGGTATAATCAATCCTTTGAATATGTTATCTCACTTTTAAGATAAAATTTAGAAACTAATGATCTATCTTATCTTATTAGGTATTCTTTGATATAAATTTCAATTTTATAATAGCTCAGCTATTTCATACTAACAAAAATAAAACCAATATGACTTTTATTGTATATACTAGAACATTCCATCTGATATTCTTTTGGTTTCAAGTAAAATTCTTCTTTTTGTTTATCCTAACAACTTTTAAAACCATTAACACTATCTTGTAAAGAAATTATACTTATTTTTTTCATCTAAACCAAATTGTGCCAAAATATTTGAACATTCTCCTATTTCATTAAATATGTTATCCTACTCTATCTTGAAACCAAACTTTATTTGTCTTATATGTATGAATGGTATACCCTATAATTCTAGTTCTACAACAAACTTGTTTATGTGCTTGCTAACATCTAGTATGGTACCAAATAAATTGTCCATTTACTAATATTATAGGAGATCATTATATCATGTGTTATTCATTTGCCAATTCACAAATAAAAAGGATGACAATGTGCCACATATAGTAAGGAATGACATATATTTCCATATTTATCATTTTGCATATGTTGTTTGACTGAGAAATACAATTGATATTTTGTGAATGGTTATCACAGACTTCTTAACCATTTATGTTTATCCGAGTAAGAAATCTACTTTCATAGTTACAAAAGTAATTTTATAAAAATAATTTATATGCTTGTATAAATTTTTTATTGAGTCAAATTAGACATAAAAATAATAATCAATGATTATTTGAATATTAACTTATTTAGTGAAAGTGTTGCAACAAATTTATAATATAATATATTACTTGGTATTTTTTTTTTTGAAAAAAAAATCATTTATAAATAATTTAATTCATCGTTAAAATAATGTTAGGATCAAGTTAAGATAATCTAAATGGTATCGATTAGTTACGATAACTAAAAATATATTAACGAATAAATTAATTTAAGAAAATAATGATTATAATATATAATCTAATAAAATATAATCAAATTTTAGTTTAAAAATCTTATTTCCATGATTTATCAAATATAAATCACATTTTTCTTAAGACATGAGAATTTTTTTTTAAAAAAGTAACTTAAAAGTGTATTTCCTATGAAATTAATTCTTATAAAAATCATGTGTCTACATTCAAAATTATTTTGATTATTCTTTCATGAATACCTCAAATGACATGATTAACAAAGTATGTTGATTACTAAAACAATATTATTATTTTTTTGGAAACTAGTAATGTATGACTCAATCAAGTTAATCCATAATATTTTGCATGTCATTTGGAACTAAGTGGCTCAATATTAACATTAAAAGCATAGCAACATATTCATACCATAAGGTTGGAAAAAATTAATGTTTGATCTTCGTAAATATATAAATCATTTCTTCTTATTTTCAATGAACCATGCACCATGATTAAACTCATTTATTCCTAACAGACTTATGTTTAGTCAAATGATAGAATAGCTTGTACATAAAAATTATTAAAATAGATAGAGAGGCATCAAGATACTATATGCTTGCATCAACAATAAATATCACATAATAGTGGGATCACCCAACATAAGAAACAAGAGCATGTCCCTACATAATTGTATGAACTAATTCCAATCTTACTAAATTTAGTTTTCTTCCAACTCTTGAGATACTTAGTCATTTTGATTATTGAAGATACAACTTTTACATAAATCATGCTTACAAAAATTATGTATAGATAGCTTACCTCTAGATTATATTAGTTGTCTCATTTTTCACTCAGTGTGTCCGAGTTTGTAATGCAACAAATCGAACTCATTTTCGAATCATCAACAACAAGTGTATCTTTACCAACATATGTGATGTTGATTATTCTAATTTTGTTTCCTCGAGTAACAACCATGGTCGATCCATAAATTTCCATATGTCATCATTTTAAAAGTTAAATTGGGACTTCATCATTAAGCCGACCTGTCATTATTATATTTTGTATTAAGGGTGGATAATTTCTTCTCTATGCATTTATTACACAGATCTAGTTGATATCCTCAAGTTGACATCACCAATAAAAATTATATCTAATTGTTCCTTTATAGTGAGATATACTTGTTCAAGATTTCCAACAACATAATTTTTTAATGTCTCATATTGTGTAGTCGTGTGAAATGATACCTCAAAATTCAAAATCAAATAATCAACATAATTTTTTACTAATAAAAAGTAAAAAAACACTTTCTTCTTTTATCATTGTAACATCTAAGGCATCATTTCATTTTAACATTTTAATATCACTTATAGTATTTCTTTTGAAATGACCAAACTGGTCATTGTTATAGCATTTCATGTTACTTCTATTTCAAGACTTGCAAATATGATTTTCTACCTTTCCTCTACCATTTCTTTTGTTAAAGTTTCTATCAAAATGTCTACACATGATGTTGATACTAATGGTATAATTATGTACTAGTAGTTTCCGTAATTCATTATGCAAACTTCTTATACAAGAATTCTATTCCATATATAATGACAAACAAGTATGAGGAGGTGGTTTCTCAAAAATATAGGTTTTACCTTCATTTTATTATCTATATTATTATATTTTTGAATCATTTTGAAATATGGTTATATGAGTCCTTTTGATACTTTTGATGATTTTGATGTATTCTATTATTGAAGAATAAGAATTTTTTTTTTCACCAGGATGACAAAGTTGCTAAATGAGGAAATAGAGGAGTGCGAGCTCTTATGGAACCAAGATGCTCTAAAAAAGGTAGCTTCTATCTGAAAATTTTAGTTTTATGGATGTTATATAGATTGTTGGGTTCACCAGACATGTTCTATATATAAGTAATATCTGATTGTGTCCTTTTTCAACACCCTGATCACATTTTTTACGACTTCTTTTTTACTATTATGTATTCATTTACACAATTAGTGGCTTAGCTATTGCAAGTGCAAGATGCTCTCATTTTAAAGATTAATACTAGAAAAGGTATTTTGCTCATTATTTACTTTGTATGATTGTAAAAAATATTGTTATGATATTAATGTTGCACCATCAAAACAACCTTCATTACAAATTGAATGTAAAGATGATGGTAGGTGTTCTAAGTGTGTAAATGTGTCAATGAAGGTGAACCCTAAGTGACTAAACCCTAAGGGCCTCTCGAAGAATTTGAAACACTCACTAAATATTATGAATAATTTGAGAATTTTATATTATAAATTATAAATAAAATATTGGGAATGAAGTTATTCCCAATATTTGAATGAATATTGGGAATAATATAAAATATGAGTATTGCTTAGGTAGAGCATTACATGACCTAAAAACTTATATTTTTAGGTCAAGAGTAATGCTCTGCTTTTGGCTTCTAAATTTATAATATAAACACATATTTATATTAATTTTATAAAAAATACAATGCTAATATTAATTCTGAAAAGATTAAGTCTAGTATATTAGAGTTAAAAATGTTGTTTGTTAAATAATTTTAATTTTATAAATATTAAGATTATTGATTTGTAAGTAATATATGAAAATATTATTTACCCTATAAAATTTATCGGATTTTTTTTTTGTAGTATATATTCTTTTTATTAAATTAACATGGGAATATATGTAATAATGATAAAATCTTTTAAAGCATGGTAGAATTAAAAAAATGCATGTTAAATTTAAAGTCTAGTTTATGAGGAAATGTTTATTAATATAATTAAAAATAATTTAAATAAATTCATTAATTATACTGTACTCCATTTTTACTTAACACAAATTCATCACATCATTTTATCTTTAATTGCTTTAGTTAAATCCTAACATTTTTATTTTATTCATAACTTGATTTATATCTATAATTGCTTGAATTAAATATTTTTTACTTAACTCAAATTCAATATGTATGGTGCATAAACATTGCTCATTATATTTATGTATGTTGAAGTTCAACAAACAAAACATGTGCATGTGTAATTATTGAAGTTTCAACAATTCTTCCCTCATATTAGTAAGGTGGTTTAAGAGTGTTAAAGTTCTCAATTAATCATATGCTATTTTGTATCAGGTGAAAATGAGACTTAAAATTAGCAAATTGATATTATTGACCAACAAGTTATTATTATAATTGAGTCCAAAATTCTTGTAAAATAAATGAATCAGAGTTATCTGAGCAATTTAATTGAGAAAATTTCATGACTTATTCATTTCATAGTCTAAATTATATTTGGAAGTATGCAAAAACCTCTTCACTTATTCACTTTATACTCAATATGGAATTAAAAAATTTAAACTCATAAGTATCACACTTTCTTTCACAATTTATTTAATGAAACTTTTGTGAGGTGTAATAAAAGATATATTGGTGTAACTAGAAAATGTAATTATCGAGTGATAAACATTGTGTACATTTTGGGTTTCATTTCCAATTACTCATGATTTGCACAAATTTTTCTATTAGATTTTTTTAAATCTATTTTATTCGATATTCGATTAATATATAATTGATAATTATCATTAGATATATCATTTTTTAAAAAATGACATATATAATCTATGGTTAGCTAAATCAAGGATGATATATAAATTCTAAAATAATTTTGTTTAAAAATTACATTGATAAACATGCTATCTATCTTTGGATAACAGAATTGGGCAGATTAAGAACCAAAGATCAACTATTCTCAACCTCAATCCCCAAAATTTTGATTGCGTATTTTTAACCATCTTTTTTTAATGTTCTATTTGCAAAGATGTAAATAGAATATATTATGGCAGAAAAAATGTTGCTAGATGCAGACAAAAGATGTAAAAGATTCAATTTCTAACATCTTCAAAATAATGAAAATAGAATATTCATGTGGGTCTCCAAGGAACATTCAAAGGAAATCCACATTTGCAGTAATAATTTATTACATCTGGAAAGAAAAAATCGAAGATAATATGAAGGAAAATCCAGTGACACTAGAATGATCATAAAGAAAATCAAAACTGAGATTTAATTTTTATTTCGGGAAATAAGCTGTAATCCAAAAATAGAATAGTTCAAATAAAATTTTATAGTGCTTTATGACTTATCAAAAAAAGGATGATATATAAATTATGGATTATATCAATATATTTAATAGAGAGTGTGAATTGTGGGGTTATTTTATAAAATTCATTCAATTAGTATAAGAATCATATTTTTATATACAAATATAAAACTTTGTACCTTGAATATTTTTTTTTATTCTTATTTTTCTTTATATAGCAATATATTTATTAGTATCTTTTTATATACAAAATGAAATATAAAAGTTATATATATATTTTTATTAGTAAATATATTTTTCTTATCTTTTTATATATTTTTTATATATGTATTACTAATAAAAATATATTTTTATTACTAATAAAAATATAAAAGTTAAATATATTTTAATATATGTATTACAAATATAAAAAATATATTTTTATAATAAGAATAAATATATTTTTATTAGTTACAAAAAATATACAAATATAAAAATAAGAGCTTTTTATATCCAAAAAATATTCTAAACTTTTGCTTATACAAATATATAAATAGAATATAGTTATACATTTAGTAAAATATAATTATATATAGTTATATATTAGTATACATATAGTATATTTTTTTTGAAATATAGTTATATAGAATTAAACATATAGTTATACATTATTATATAGTTAAAATTAGTTATGTAAAGTTATAAATATAGTTATAAGAATAGTTTACTCTATTATAAATATAGTTATAAATACTTGTATATAAAATGACATATGATTATATAATTAAACAAGTGTACCTATATAATAATTGTGAAAACAAATATTTGTATAAATGTTACTTAAATATAATTAAATTTATATGTGACACTTTTATAAATAATATATAGTATATATGTCACATTTATTTAAACATTATAAATATTCTATATTTATATAAAAAATAATATGTAATATATATATTTATAAATTTTTATAATCATTTAATGTTACATAATTGTTATATAAAAAATTATATAAATGGATAGTTTTATGTAAATGTTGTATAGATATTTATAAATATTAATACATATGTATAAATATTTATATATAACATTATATGTTTATATAAAGATATCGATGTTTATTAATAAAATGTAATACATTTATATATATTAAAGTATAGACATTTATACATAATGTCATATGATTATATAAATGTATAAAAGTTTATATATACTTTTACATGTTTATAATTTATTTGGATACAACAAAAATATAACCCATTAACATTAAGTTTAATTTTTCTTAAGTTACAGAAGCAGATAAATCAATCATTATATATTTTATTTAGCTACAAAAGGATAGAACAAAATGCAAACATTTTGTATTTGAAATCAAAATCAATAAAACCCTAAAAATCTAAATAGTAGAAGAACAAAGATTACACAAAAAATTATAGTTTAATTAATTGTGTAGAGTCAAAATCATATAGGTTAAATGAAATAAAACAAAAATGAAGAAATTCGGAGGAGAATTAAAAAAAGCTAATACCCAATTATATTGAAAAAATATAGATCCAATTGTCCTAATAAAATTCAGAGAGACGGAAATAACTATAAGCATTTTGAAGGAGAAGAACAAAGAAAAACTTATCTAGATTTAGAAGAAGTGATACAAATTCTTCAATTTTATGCTTGCAATCACGTATCACCTCTGCTTCGAAAAATGACGGAGATACATATGTTGGTAAATGTTAATGACTTAGCAAATGAATTTTAAATCAAAAAATTAAACCTATGAATTACCAACCAAAATTATGGTCGGTAAAAGGTCGATAAGTACAAAGTTATAAATATTTTGGAATGACACTTTACCGAATAATTTTAATGGTAATATATTTTTAGTCGTTAAATGTCAGTAATTTATCGGTAATTATTATTCTATAATTCCATTCTAATTTACAGACCAATTTCTGACCAAAATAATTGCTCGATAAGTATAGTCGGTATTTGGTTAGTATTTGGTCGGAAATATTTTTTTTCGAAAGCTCATTTTGGTCTCTAAATTCTCATGAATTGGTCAATAATTACCAACCTATATATTCGGTCGGTAGTTTGATCATTAATTACGACGTTATAAATATTTTGGAAAGCCACTTTACCGACCAATTTTCATGTTAATATATTTTTGTTTGTTAATTGATCAGTTTTTGGCAATTTTTTTCTCTAATTCCCTCCTAATTTACAGACCAATTTCCAACCAAAGAAATTTGGTCGGTAAGTATGATTGATCTTTGGTCAGAAATTTGGTCGGAAATATTTTTTTTAACCCCATTTTGATCTCTAAATAGTCATGAATTGGTCAGTAATTACCGACCTATATATTTGGTCGATAGTTTGGTCGAAAATTATGACGTTATAAATATATTAGAAAATCACTTTACTGATTATTTCTCATGGTTATATATTTTTTGTCATTTAATCATCAGTAATCTTTCGGTAATATTTTTTTGCTAATTCCCTCATATTTTATAGACCAATTCTCGAACAAAAATATTTGGTCGGAAATATATGGTTGGTATTTGGTCGGAAATTTGGTCGGAAATATTTTTTTTTCGATACACTTCTTTGGATCTCTAAATGGTGGTGAATTGGTCAGTAATTACTGACCTATAAATTTGGTAAGTAATTACCGATCTATATATTTGTTTAGTAAATGGACATTAGAGTGTGCATTAGTATACTTTAAAGTACATGTGTTATGAGTGTAATTATACCACTAATGTTCAACGATTCAATTTTCCAGCCCGATATCTTGTGCATTAGCTTAACGAGCAAGAAATATATGTGTTCTAATTTAATTCTGACTTTATTTAATGGGCACCCAAGATCGGAGAGAGCTCCTTTTATGTGAGTGAAACCTGTGTTATCTTTTAACATATGTATTAGACTAGGAGAAGCTTTTTTTGATATTTTAAATTGACATTTATTTCTATTTAACACTGGACCCATTTCTTCTTCCATTGTTTGAAAATTTTCTTTAAATTCTTTATAGATCTATTATTTCTATTGGCAAACAAGATGATGTCGTCTGCATAAGCTAGACAGCTGATTTGATGAGTATTTCTATGTTGCCTAAAAGTGAATATGTCCTCTTTATTTATTTTGATTTTTAAGTTAACTATAAAAAATTTCTAATAAATGTTAAAAAGAGTAGGTGATAGGGGATCTCCTTGTCTTAACCCTCAGGTGGGCTTAAACTCTTTCCCCTTTTCCCCATTTATAATAATATTGAACCAAGTACTAGAAATGCATCTAAAAATTAAATCTATCCATGCTTCTGCAAAACCCATTTTTCTCATGGTAAAGCATAAGACTTGCCAGTCTACTCTATCAAAGGCTTTCGATAAGTCTAACTTGAAGATTATGTTATGGCCTCTAGATTTGGAGGATAACTCTTTCATGAGTTTTTTATCCAACCATATATTATCCATGATCAATGTGTTTTTCTTAAAATCAGATTGTTCATTTTGAAATAATTTTAGGAAGAATAAGACCTAGTCTATTTTGCAACAGTTTTGCAAAGATCTTATATATGGAATTGTAGAGGTTGATGGGTCGGAAGTCCTCTCCCCCTTGGGGATTTTTCTTTTTGGGAAGGAGGACTATATGAGTTAGCACCCACTTTTTTATTAATTTCTACTCGACAGAAGAACCAATGAATTACCTGAATAATATCTTGTTTAATTATATCCCAGCAAGCTTGAAAAAACCTAGAACCCCAGCCATCTGGTCTAGTTGCGCTATCCTTATCCATTCTATAGATAATATTTTTGATTTCTTCCTCTTACGGGAATTCCATTAGCTACTTATTATCTTCATCAGTAATTGTATTATTTATGTTTTGTAAAAATATATGCTCTTTCAACCTATTATCATTACATAGTAATGTTTTATATATGCCTTCAAAAGTATCTTTAATATCTGTCTTATTTTCTAACCATATTCCTTCATTGTTTTTTTTTCCATTTATCTATGTTTTTGAATCTTAATTTTTGAAGCTAACTGAAAAAATTTCGTGTTTTGATCTCTTTATTTTAATCATTTTATTTTTTCTCTCTATTTCCAGAAGATTTCTTGCATATATAATTTTAGTTTAAGTTCAACTTGTACCTTATTAATATCGCAAAGATTGTTTATGCTATGATTTCTATCATACTCTTGTTTCAGGTTATCTATTTTCTGTTCTATTTCTATATTGCGCTTGTTGATAATACCAAACTTATTTTTATTCTAGTTCATTAAACATGATTTCAGCCTATCTATTTAAATAGTAAGAATCTTATCTGGGTTATCTTTTTCTGGCTACACCCAAGACTATTTCACCGTGTCTTGGAAGTCATCATGTAGGCACCACATATTTTGAAAAGTAAATGCAGTGTTTTTATTTTTTGTTTTTTGATGGGATATAAGAAGAGGGTTATGATCTAAATAGGTTCTGTTCAAGTGCTTGACCTCTATATTTCCAAAAGTATATAGCCACTTAGTGTTGAATAGGCCTCTATCTGGTCTAGACCAGATAGCTCCTTTCTTTTTATGCTTGTTAATCCATGTAAAATTTGAACCGAAAAAGGTAGCTTCCTATAAATTACATCTAGTGATTGTTTCATTGAAGTGCTCACTAGCTTGTAAATTTATAGGTTTGCCACATTTTTTTTTGATGCATTTCTAATAGTATTAAAGTCTTTTTCTATTATCCAAGGTGTGTTTTTGAATGTTATATCCTCCATGATTTTCCAGGGTTCTTTTCTTTTTTCTTTGAAGTTACTAGCATAAACTACTGAAATTATTACCAGTTTACTTTTATTTAGGCTGAGATTTATTATTTGTTCATATTCCTCAATCTTTGCAATATCCATATAATCTTTCCACATCACCCATTTTTTATTGGCTTTATTAGAGAAAGCATTCATGAAACCGAACTTATTCTTTGATTCATCTAGCTACTTTTTATTTACCATTGGTTCTGCTAACATTAATAGTGAAATTTTATTTAATTTTTTTATTTTTTTAATTTATTTAAGGATGAAGAGTTGGCTATTCCCCGAATATTTCAGAATAAATATTTAAACATTATTTGAGGATTTTAGTTGAGCCTCTTTTTTACACTTTGTATCATATGTTTTATTTATGTATTTTTTTGTATTTCTTGTCTTTTTTTTGTTATTAGAGCACTGAATTAATTAAGACATTCCCTCCTTGTTGATAATAGGCAATTGTAGACTTATAATTTTCAGTTCCTCTAAGGCCCATTCCCTATAAATTATTTCTGATGTCTTTTTTTCAATATTTATATCATCTTTAGATTGAGTAGGGTAATATGTTTTGGGAGTAGTTATGATATCATTGTAGCTTTTAATATCTACCTTAGAACAAACTTCAGAACCAGAAAATCAACTCTCCGTGTCTTCTAGATTAGTTTGTTTTTTAGGTTTTCTGGTTCTAATAACCTTTAATTTTATCAATCATAGTTCTAATTTTTTCTGCTTCAATTTCTTGAATAGAATTGTTATTAGTAGTTTCCGTAAATAAGGGAGGAGATTCTGTTATTGTAGCAGAATTATTAGGAGTTTCACATTGATTATCCATCCTTCCAAATTGATTTCATTTGTTTATTTATGGGTCTGTAAACCCATTTATTCAATTTTCTGCACAGGTTCTCAGTGTTCGGTTTATCCGAAGACTTAGCCATACATTCCTCTATTGTATGGCCCCTTTTTTTACACTGTCCACATTAGCTTGGGAGCTGTTCAGTGATGCTAGACTGCCAGTAGCCTATTTCTTTGTTATACCCAATTCATATCCTTTATAGAATAGAAGCTTGTAAGTTAACCCAAATGCAAACCCTTGCCACACTTGGTCTAGTAAGAGTGGCAGTGGCCCCATCTATCAATAGATGATTACCGATAATTTTAGAGATGGAGAAAAGAGATAGTTCATTAAAAAAATGGATGGGTAGTTGAGGCAGGAGAAACCATGCCGAGTAGAAAGGGTTTTCTTCCTTAGTGTTGAATTTTGCTATCCATTTGAATTTTCTCAAAGGGAAAACATAGATATTAAAGTTGTCTTTCATCCACATGGGAAGGTGTTCCTCCTCTATAAAAAATTGTAGCAGTATATGTTTGTTGTCGATAGCTCCCACCAAGACCAGGCCTTTGAGCTTTAGGGAGGAGGAGAAGTTTCATATTTCATTAATGCATGGGTGCCCATGGGAGAAATTCCCAATGAGTGCTAATTTGTGAGCTTTCGAGAGATTTGTAATTTCTTCAGGGGAGAAGAAAATTGTGGGCTCAAAATTTTTATCCAAGAATTGTTTGTTAGGAGGGGCAGATAAATGATGTGTTGTAAAATGATTTCTTATGTACAAGATAATCAATTTCCTCCATTTTAAGCTCAAAACCACCACTTTTTTCCACAAATTGAAGAATTTTATTAATAAAATTCAACTTTCTCTCTCTAGTTCTTAGAGGTGTGGGATTTCCCAGTTTATTCTTATTATTCTTATTATTCTTATTATTCTTATTATTCTTATTATACTTATTATTCTTATTATTTTTCTTATTCTTCGTATTCTCCTTATTCTTTTTTATTCTTCTTATTCTTCTTAAACTTATTATTATTATTACTCTTATTATTATTCTTATTCTATTTATTCTTCTTAAACTTCTTATTCTTTTTTTTTGTTCTAATTCTTCTTATTTTTTATATTATTTTTATTCTTCTTATTGTTATTATTCTTCTTAGTCTTCTTATTTTTTTTATTGTTATAATTCTTCTTATTCTTTTTATCCTTCTTATTCTTCATATTCTTCTTATTCTTCTTCATCTTCTTATTCTTCTTATTCAACTTATTCTTGTTATTCTTTTTATTCTTCTTATTCTCCTTATTATTCTTATTCTTTTTATTCTTCTTATTCTTATTATTCTTCTAATTATTCTTATTCTTTTTATTCTTTTTATTCTTCTTATTCTTCTTATTCTTCTTATTCTTCTTTTTATTCTTTTTCTCCTTAATCTTCTTGTTATTCTTATTCTTCTTAATCATTTTATTATTCTTATTCTTATTATTCATCTTATTCTACTTATTCTTTTTATCTTCATATTCATATTATTATATTTATTTTTCATATTATTTTTATTCATTTTATTCTTTTATATATTATTATTATTTTTATTCATCTTATTCTTCTATTTCTTCTTTTTCATCTTATTCTAATTATTCTTCATATTATTATTATTATTATTATTATTCTTCATATTCTTCTTATTCTTATTATTCTTCTTATTTTTCTTATTCCTCTTATTTATCTTATTCTTTTTATTTTTCTTCTTCTTTTTATTTCAGAGTATTCTTCTTAATCTTATTATCCTTCTTATACTCCTTATTCTTTTAATTCTTCTAATTCTTATAATTCTTATTATTCTTATTATTCTCATTATTTTTCTTATTCTTCTTATTTTTTTTCTTCTTATTCTTCTTATTCTTTTTATTCTTCTTATTCTTCTTATTATTCTTATTCTTCTAATATTTTTTATATTTTTATTCTTCTTATTCTTCTTATACATCTTATTCTACTTATTCTTCTTATTCTACTTATTCTTCTTATTCTTCTTATTCATCTTATTCTTCTTATTCCTCTTATTCTTCTTATTCTTCTTATACTTTTTTTTCTTCTTATTCTTCTTATTCTTTTTATTCTTCTTATTATTCTTATACTTCTTTTTCTTATTATTCTTCTTATACTTCTTATTCTTCTTATTTTTCTTTTTTTCCTATTCTTATTATTCTTATAATTCTACTTATTCTTCTTATTCTTTTTATTCTTCTTATTCTTTTTATTCTTCTTATTTTTATTTATCAAATTATTCTTCTTATTCTTCTTATTTTTATTTATCAAATTATTCTTCTTATTCTTTTTATTCTTCTTATTCTTCTTATTCTTCTTATTATTCTTATATCATATTCATCTTATTCTTCTTATTCTCCATATTATTCATATTATTTTTATTCTTCATATTCTTTTTATTCTTCTTATTCTTATTATTCTTATACTTTTTATTCTTGCTCTTCTTCTTATTCTTTTTTTTCTTCTTATTCTTCATATTCTTTTCATTCTTCTTAAATTTATTATTCTTCTTATTCTTCTTATTATTATTAATCTTCTTATTTATATTATTCTTATTTTTCTTCTATTTCTTCTATTTCTTCTTATTCTTCTTATTTTTCTTATTCTTCTGATTTATCTTATTCTTCTTATTCTTTTTATTATTATGATTATTTTTATTGTTCTTCTTTTTCTTCTGTTTCTTATAATCTTCTTATTTTTCTTATTTTTCTTATTTTTCTTATTTTTCTTATTTTTCTTATTTTTCTTATTTTTCTTATTTTTTTTATTGTTCTTTTGTTCATATGATTGTAATTATTATTATTATTTTTATTCTTTTTATTCTTCTAATTCTTCTTTTTTGTACTCTTTTTATTCTTTTTATTCTTCTTATTCTTCTTATTCTTCTTATCCTTCTTATTCTTCTTATTTTTCTTACTCTTCTTATTCTTCTTACTCTTCTTATTCTTATTATTCTTCTTATTCTACTTATTCTTCTTATTCTTATTCTTCTTAATATTCATTAATTTTTAGTATTCTTCATATTATTCTTATTATTCTTTTTATTCATATTCTTTTTATTCTTATTATTCTTATTCTAAATTTCTTCTTATTCTTTTAATTCTTTTTAGAGTTGTTATTCATCTTATTCTTCTTATTCTTCTTATTCTTCATATTCTTCTTATTCTTAATATTCTAATTATTCCTACTATTCTTGTTATTCTTCTTATTCTTCTTATTCTTCTTATTCTCCTTTTTCTTCTAATTCTTCTAATTTTTTTTTATCTTCTTAATCTTTTTATTATTTCTTCATTTTTATTATTTTCCATCTTCTTATTCTTCATTTTCGTGTTATTCTTTTTTTTTCTTCTTTTTCATCTTATTCTTCTGAATCTTCTTCAAATCTTTATTATTCTTATTCTTATTATTCTTTTTATTCATTTTAATTTTCTTTTTTTATTCTTTTTATTCTTTTTATTCTTCTTATTCTTCTTATCTTTATTAATTTTCTTATTCTTCTTATTCTTTTAATTATTTTTAATCTTCTTATTCTTCTTATAATTCTTATTCTTTTTATTCTTCTTATTCTTCTTATTCTTCTTATCCTTTTTATCGTTCTTATCCTTTTTATCCTTCTTATCCTTCTTATTCTTCTTATTCTTCTTATTCTTCTTATTCTTCTTATTCGTCTTATTCTTCTTTTTTTCTTATTATTATTATTATTATTATTATTATTATTCTTATTATTCTTCTTATACTTCTTTTTCTTCTTAGCCTTCTTATTCTTCTTAGTCTTCTTATTCTTCTTATTATTCTACATATTATTTTAATTCTTCTTATTCTTCTTATTCTTCTTTTATTCTTATTCTTCTTATTCTCCATATTCTTCATATTCTTTTTATTTTTCTTATTCTTTTTATTCGTCTTATTCTTTTTATTCTTGTTATATTTCTTATTCTTCTTATTCTCCATATTCTTCTCATTCTTCTTAAATTTATTATTTTTCTTATTCTTATTATTATTATTATTATTAATCTTCTTATTTATCTTATTATTATTTTTCTTCTATTTCTTCTATTTCTTCTTTTCTTCTTATTTATCTTATTCTTCTTATTCTTTTTATTATTATGATTATTTTTATTATTATTTTTATTCTCTTATTTCTTATAATCTTCTTATTTTTCTTATTTTTTTTATTGTTCTTATGTTCATATGATTGTTATTATTATTATTATTTTTAGTCTTTTTATTCTTCTAATTCTTCTTTTTTGTATTCTTATTATTATTCTTATTATTCTTATTATTCTTATTTTTTATTTTTTATTTTTTTTTAAAAAAAGGATGTTTATTAATTATAGCCATCTCTTTTGGCGGAGGAATACCATTTTTAAATCTAAAGAAATCTTATGTATACGGACACTTAATTAATTGTGTCTTTTTTTTGGTTTAGATGTTCATTATGTATTTGTCTCTTAATAGACACTTTTCCAGCCTTTACTTTGTTCCTGGAGTGCATCCAAGAGGCTTCTTTTGTGTGTTCTCTACCACGTATAAATGTAAGATAGCCTTCACGTGCTCCTCCTTTTGTTTAACTTTAATCTCTCTAATATTCCTGCATCAAAAAAACATTCCAGCATAGTACATGTTTCCATTTATACATGGAATTCATTGCTGTATCCCAGCAACTTTGTGCTCCATTTTTCCCCCATAGCCGCTTCATTTCTGTAACCTCATTGAACCTTAGCAAATCTGAAATTTGCTTCTTTAATGACAGCAAGACCTATTCTATGCCCCAACTATCTAATGTTCTAGCATCCTAACTAATTAATTAACACATGACCTTCCAACATTGTTTTCATAAGCATAAATAAAACTTTTAAACATACAATAAACAAAGAATTAAAGCAAATGAGGTTTAGACTGCGTGTGCCAACAAATCTTGCCTCCCAATGAATGACGCTTTGAGTGAGCTGCGTTGCTAAGAAAAACAAATACATCTATACCATATTCCCCAAGGGAGCCCCATTCTTTACCATTAACCTTTCCTCTTCTATTATACCTATATAATCTATTAATATTTTA
This sequence comes from Sapria himalayana, assembly GCA_029783825.1. Classification (NCBI taxonomy): domain Eukaryota; kingdom Viridiplantae; phylum Streptophyta; class Magnoliopsida; order Malpighiales; family Rafflesiaceae; genus Sapria; species Sapria himalayana. The sequence goes on along the minus strand of JAREIK010002342.1, from coordinate 740,765 downwards.
ACTACCTCTCACTTTCTACCCTTTCTAACTCTTACATAGGGAATTGCATTATTGTCTAGTTCCACTAGGCCTTTTATTTTTATCAGCAGAGTAACCTCATCATATTCTGCTTCTCCTTTTTGCGATCCTAACCTTGCAAGATTGTCTACCGGGGTGTTTAGCTCCCTATATATATGTAATATTGATGCATTCAGTTCTTCTATGAGATTCAATATAATTTCTAATTCCTCATCATGTTTCCAAAGAGATATTTTCTTTGTTACTAAATTAACTAATAACAATGAATCTACCTGTATTTGAATATTTTTATAGTCTAATTTTTTGCAAACACTTAAACCTATATTTAATGCTCTGATTTCTAAATGTTGAGTCGAGGCTGCTACACTAAGTGTAGTGAAAGCTTTCATAACTGTCCTTGTAGAGTCTCTTATTAACCCACCTCCCCCTACTATACTTGTGTCCCTATTAAAGCTTCCATCTATGTTTAAGGAAAGTTTTCCTTCCAGAGGTTTGTGCCAAGAGATACTTTTCGCCCAATATTGTTTATTTATTTTTATATTAAGGAACCATTCATGTTCTGCTTTCTTTTCTGTGTCTATTTTATTTAAAATTACAGGATTAAAATTTGATATGTTACTTACTTCCTGCCTAATTTCTTTTGATATTTCATTTGTGTCCATTTTCTTTCCTTCAAATCTACTCCTATTTCGAGCCTTCCATATACACCATATTATTACATGTGGTAAGTACATATTAAGCCAAATTCTAGTAGGATTAGTAGAAATTACTTTTTCCCATTTTTTAATTCGTTCCATTAAACCGTCTTCTCTTTTAACAATTTGCTTTGTTTCATCAAATTTCTTCCAGACCTGTGAGGCAATTTTACCTTTCGAAAATAGGTGATCCATAGATTCTTCTTCCTCTAAGCAGCATTCACATCTAGACACTATTTTAATGCCCTTTCCTTGAACATTAGTATCCACAGGTATTACATTTGCTGTTACTTTCCATGCTAGCGAGCATATTTTCTGTGGGATACCTGCCTTCCAGACCCATTTAGATATAGATTGAACAGGCTTTTTTTTTCTAATTAATTCCTTTACTGATTTATGTGTAAAATTACCTTGTGGTGTTAGGATCCATTTCCAGCCATTCTTTTTTAGTATTGAATGAGATTCTACTTTTTCCTTCTGTTTTTCCAAAGCTTTCCAATTATTTGAAACTTTCTTTAGCCGCTTTTCTAAATATCTTGCCCTCATATATTTTTCCCAAAGACTATCATTTTCCTTCAACCTCCACCATCCTTTGCAGTCCCATGCGGTGGCCATATCTTGTAGAGAGATTATTCCTAAACCTACCTCAGCTTTTGGATAACAAATATCTCCCCAATTTTTCCAATGAATTTTATTCTTCCCAACTTTTTTACCCCATAGAAAATTTTCCATTTCTATTTTATTTGTGAATATCTTCGGAGAGTGTCTAACGGATAGGATATGAACCAGCATGCTTTGAAGCACGTGCGAAATTTATGTAATCCGTCCCCCAAATCCTAATAAGTCTTCTTTCCAACCTGCTATTTTCTTTCTCATTTTTTCTTGCAGCGGTGCTAAATATTCCTCTCTCAATTTCCCTTCAAATATTGGGCAGCCTAAATAAATTAATGCTCCCTTATTTTGAGTGAAACCAATTATATTTTTAATTTTGTTTATATCTTTCTCCGAAGCTTTTTTTCCCAGTATAAACTGGCACTTCTTTTTATTTACAACCTGACCTATTTCTAATTCAAATAATTGTAGTAATTCTATAAGGTGCATTATAGATCCTTTACTTGCATTTGTGAAAATTATTAAATCATCAGCATAGGCCAAACAACCTATTCTCGGAGTGTTTTTAGGTTTTCTAAAAGGTAAAATTTTTTCTTCCGACATTCTTTTATTTAAATTAAGAATAAGCAATTCAAGATATATATCAAATAGTAAGGGGGATAAGGGGTCTCCCTGCCTTAGACTTCTTTTTGGTTTGAATTCTTCACCTATATTTCCATTTATAATAATTCTAACCCAAACATTCGAAACACATCTATAAATTAAATCTATGCATAATTCGGAGAAACCATATTTTCTCAATACAAAGCAAAGTATATCCCATTCAACCCTGTCAAATGCTTTGGACAAATCCAGCTTAATAGCTAGATTGTGCCCTCTTGTTTTAGCTGAAATGTCCTTCATCATTTCTGATGCTTACCTAATATTTTCAATCATTAGTCTGTTTTTAACAAAACATGTTTGTTTTTGTGAGATTATTAATGGAAAAATATTACTTAACCTGTTCTGAATTATTTTGGCTAAAATCTTATAAATCGCATTACACAAGCTTATTGGCATGAAATCCTCACATATCTGTGGTGCGTCTTTTTTAGGAAGAAGAATTATGTATGAGTTTGCCCAGGCTTTAGGGATATCTGCACCGGCGAAAAAACTGGCAATTGCTAAAACTAGATCATGTTTAATAATGAGCCAATTTAGCTGATAAAAATAGTTATTCCAGCCGTCTGGGCCCGCTGCACTGTCTTTATCAAGATTAAAAACCGCATTTTTTACCTCTTCCTCCTCTGGTATATTTTCCATCATTTGATTCTGATCTTGTGTAATGGAAGCCCTGATCTCCTGTATTAAGGAGTTCCCTTCGTGAGACACATGACCACATAAGTGTGATTTAAAAAAATTCCTCAAAGAGAGTTCCAATTTGCTTGTCTTCTTCTATCCATTTTCCTTCCGTATTTTTTAAAGCTTTAATTCTATTTTTCTGACTTTTTATTTTACTCATATTATGAAAAAATTTAGTGTTTTATCGCCTTCTTTTAACCATTTAATTTTTGCTCGTTGTTTCCAGTATACCTCCTCCATGTGTAATTTTAAAGTCAATTAAGCTTTAGCCTTATTTAATTCTTGTCTAATCTTATCATCATTTTTATTATCATATTCAATTTCTAATTTTTCTACCTTCTCTTCTGCTTGTTTTATTTTCAGATTTATATTCCCAAAATCTTCCTTATTCCATGATATTAAATGTTTTTTAAGTCTATTTAACTTGGACATTAGAACATGCATCGGTTTACCCTGTGCTGGCTCTGACCAAGATTCTTTCACCAATTTTTCAAATTCTGTATGCTTTCCCCACATATTTTGAAATTTAAAGCTTCATGTGCTCCTTTTATTATGGTGAATTGTTATGAGAAGTGGAGAGTGATCTGAACAGGTTCTGCTTAAATGTCTAAGCAAAGTTGACCCATGCGAGGCTGCCCACTTAGCATTACACATTACCCTATCCAGTCTGGCCCAAATTGCCCTTATGTTACCCCAGTTGTTACACTAGGTATAATTTGAGCCCGTGTAAACTATTTCCATAAAACTGGATTTAAATATCGTCTCATTAAATTGAGACATTGCTATTGTGTTCGGAGTTTTTCCTCCCTTCTTCTCCAAAGAATTTCTAATTACATTAAAATCTCCTCCTATTATCCATGGAGTTTTTTTTTGATGCTATATCCCGCATTTCCTCCCATAAAACCAACCTAGATTTTTTATCATTTTTAGCATATACAACTGATATTATATCTTCTGTATTTTTATTCATTTTAAAGTGTATTATTTGTTCTGTGTCTTTTAATATTTCAATGTCTAGATTATTATGTCACATTAACCAGAGTTTACTATTTAAATTAGAAAATGAGTTATTAAACCCTAATATCCTACTATATTTTATTATTTGATCCTGCTGTGTCATAGGTTCTGCTATAACTACTAAGGTAATTTTATATGTTTTAATCAGATTTTTAAGCCTATTTATCGAAGGGTTATTTGCCACCCCTCTAATACTCCAATATATGTATCTATCCATTAAAACCTAATTTGGATTGTAATCTAGTTATGCATTTAGATTCATATGTTTTATCTAAATATTTCCTCATATTTCTCGCACTCTTGGGAGGAATAGATTGAGATAATACATTATATTTCTCTTGTTTACCAAGTTGCATAGCCTTTCTCTTTATGGCTTCCATAGATTGAAATCTAGTTAAATTTTCACCAATTTTATCGTACATTTCTAAATCATCCTTCACTTCTCCTAAATTACTCTCTTTCTTAACTTCTTCTGTACCTAGTTGTGGACAACTAAACACCTCCGAATCTTCATCCGGAAAGTCTAGGAGATCCTCATCTATCCAGCTATAATTTTCTATTTTTTCCTTTAACACTCTTCTATGTTTATTTTTCCTAGCACTTTTTCTTCTAAATTTCACCACCTCCCATCTCTCTTCCTTATTCTCATCATTACTACCCTCTATACTTACCTCCCTAATGCTTCTATCTCCCTCCTCCTCCAAGAAAAAACTCTCATTCTCTCTCCTACTCTCCTCTTCTTCATCCCCTAAACCTAGAGTTTTCGGGGCCACATCCTCCCTCCTTATCCATGTTTCTACTTTTCTTATTGCAACTACTTGCCCTTTCACCTTACCTAATGGCTCTCTACCTATTTTACATTCAGATTTATCATGCCCAAGCCTATTACAGATTAAGCAATATGAGGGTATGTTTTCAGGTATGACATTTTGCCAATAGCCATTGTTCAATCCATCTTCTCCTTCTCCTATCCAAATTTCATTAGGCAGAGGAGTAAGGAGATTACACTCTACACATACCCGAGCCTTACTTGGCCGAGTTAATGTCACAGTGGCCTCATCCCGAAGCAAAGGTTTGCCCAAACAAGAGGTTATCGCATAGAGAGGATTAGCATTAAACAGGTATATAGGAAGGTTCGGCAAAGAGAACCAAACCGGAGCAACAGGCGCCTCCACCTTTGGACTGAAGTCCTTCGTCCATTTCAGCACGCGCATGAGAAAACCACTTACTTGCCATGCTCCACGATGCCATAGGCGATAATAATCATCAACTGAAAAACACTGAATAAACACATGTTTTGCATCATAATCGGCCAGCTTTACCCTTCCCATGAGCTTCAGAGAGCAGAAGAACTATTGTATAGTGCTCGGGCAAGGCCTGCCGTGGGAGAATTTGCCGATAAGCATGTATTGATAAGGCTCCTTGAGCTTCTGTAACTCGTCGGCGGAAAAAACGATAACAGGGGTTCCCGTTTCTTGTTCCAAAAATGCACGAGTATTGCGCGGGCTCCTTTGTTATCAAGGCAAATGATTTATTTTTTAAAAATAAATCATTTTGCTCCATTTTACACTTGAAAGGAGCTTGATTTGAGCTCAAATGGCAATTTTCACTCACTAGAAAGTGGGGTTTTCTCTCTCTAGAGGTTGAGAGCATTTTTTGAAAAGACCGCAAAAAATTTCTTCTTACTTCTTCTTCTTCCTCTTCTAATTCTTCTTATTCTTCTTCTTCCTCTTCCTCCTTTTTTTCTTCTTCTTCTTCTTCTTCTTTCCCTTCTTCTTCTTCTTCTTCTTCTTCTTTTTCTTATTTTTTTTCCTTCTTCTTATTCTTCTTATTCTTCATCTTCTTTCCCTTTTTCTTCATCTTCTTCTTCGTTCTCTTCTTCTTATTCTTCTTCTCATTCTCCTTCTTCTTCTTTCCTATCTTCTTCTTCTTCCTCTTATTTTTCTTCTTCTTCTTCTTCCTCATCATTATCATCATCATCATCAATTTTCTTCATCATCATCATCAATTTTCTTCATCATCATCATCATCATCATCATCAATTTTCATCATCATCATCATCATCATCATCTTCTTCTTCTTCTTCTTCTTCTTCTTATTCCCCTACTCCTTCATCATCATCATCATCATCTTCTTCTTCTTCTTATTCCCCTCCTCCTTCATCATCATCATCATCTTCTTCTTCTTCATCATCAACATCATCATCATCATCATCATCATTATCATCATCATCATCATCATTATCATCATCATCATCATCATCATCATCATCATCTTCTTCTTCTATATTTTCTTCTTTTTTTTCATCTTCTTCTTGGTAGTATGATAAGAGGTATAGATTATTGCATGTGTCTATGTCATTTATTATGTTTTGAGTCTAATGGATAGGTGCGGATGTAAAAGGGGAAAAGGTAGTAAAGAACTAGCTTGTAACAATGATATTTATCCACCTAAAAAAGGGTGAAATTAATTAAATAAACCTTTAAAAAAAGAAGAAGAAGAAGAAGAAATTGAATAATAATAAGAAGAAGCTCTTTAAGAATAAGAAGAAGTTCTAGAAGAAGAAGAAGTACTAGTAGAAGAAAAAAAACAAGAAGTATTGTATAAAATGAAAAAGATGTCGAAATAGAAGAATAGAAAAAGAAAAAGAAAAAGAAGAAAATGATGATGATGAAGCAAAAGAAGATGGAAAAGTAGGAGAAGAAGAACAAAAAAGAAATACAAAAACAAGATGATGAATAAGAAGTAGAAGAAGAAGAAGTATGAGATGAATATGGAGAAAAAGAAGTAATTAAAAAAAAGTGGAGGAAGAAGAAGAAGAAAAAGTAGTAGAAGATAAAAAAGAAGAAGTAGTAGTAGTGGAAGAAGAAAAAGAAGAAAAGTAGAAGAACAAGAACTAGAACAAGAACAAGAAACAAAATTTGAATCAAAAGTAGTAGAAGATAAAAAAGTAGTATTATAAAAACAAGAAGAAGAAGAAGAATTAGAAGAAACATAAGAAGAAGTAGAAAAAGTAGAGGAGGAAGTGGAAGAAGAAGAATAAGCATAGAAGGACGAAAAAAAAGAAAAATAAAAAGAAGATGCAGAAAAAGAACAAGAAGGAGAAGAAGAAGATGCAGAAGAAGAACAAGAAGAAGGAGAAGAAGAAGAAGCAAAGAAAAAGAAGAAGAAGAAGATGTAGTAGAAGAAGTAGATGATGAACAAGTGGAAGAATAAATAGAAGAAGAAGATGAAGAAAATAAAGAATAAGAATAAAAGATGAAGAAGAACTAGAAGTAGTAGTAGTAGTAGTAGTAGTAGATGAAGAAAAAGTAGCAGAAGAAGAAGACGAAGAAGAAGCTGAAGAAGAAAAAAAAAATAAAATATATTAAGAAGATGAAAAAGTAACTGAAGAAAAAGAAGAAGAAAAATCAGAGAATGAAGAAAAATAAAAAAAGAAAAAAAAGAAAAAGTAGAAGAGGAAGAATAAGTAAAAAAGAAGTATAAGGGGAAGAAAAAATAGAAGAAAAAAAGAAGTAGAAGAAGACTTAAAAGAATAATAAAAAATAAGAAGGAGAAGAAGTGGCATATGAAGTAGAATAAAAACCTTAAGAAGAAGGATAATAATAAGAAAGAGAATAAGGAGAAGTAGAATAAGAAAAACAAGAATTAAAAGCTGAAGAAGCATAACAATACAAGAAAATAATCATTTAGCTATGGAAATTTAGCTAGGGATCAATCCCTTCCTAAATTGCGAGGGATTAGTTAGGGACTAGCAAGGGATTTCTCATTTTTCATTAAAATAAAAATTTGCAATGGATTTATGGACAGATTTAGGAATGAAATTTCCCAAACTAAGTACAACCAGAATATAGCGACAGATTTAGTGATGGATTTTCCCTAGCTAATTTTAAACTGAATATAGGGACACATTTAGCAAAGGAATTTCCCTATTTAATTTCATTCTGAAAATAGCAACGGATATAGCGACGGAATTTTCCTAGCTAATAAAATCTATAATATGGAGATGGATTTAGTTATGGAACTTTCCTAATTAATTATATCAGGAATATAACGACGGATTTAGCGACGGAATTTCCCTAGCCAATCTTTAATAATTTAATTTTTATTATTTTATTATTTTAATAATATTTTATTTAATTTTGTTTATTAAATGTATGTTATGGTCTATAGATGAGTGATTCTTCAGAAGACACATTCTCCTTATAAAATTATAAAAAGTGGATATTATAAATAAATAATATAAAAAATATAAAAATACAAAAAAAATTATATTAATAATGACTAAAAGAACTATTTTTATGATTATAAATTTTTAAATAATTAAATATTGCATTAAACTAACATTAAATAATTAATTCTATAATTATAATAATTTTTTAAGATATTTTAAAAATTAAATGAACATACATTAAAATTTCTACTAATATAAAGGTAAAATAATTCGTTGTATGATTAATTAGAAAATATTTTCAAAAATATTTGAATTGATGATTAAACTAGTAAATATTAATAATATTATAAGCATAAAAAAAACTTTTATGATTATAGGAAGCTTTTAAAAAAATAATTAATACAAAATTTGAAAATCTAAAATTTAAATTTAAATTTTTTCATTAAATTTAAAAGAAAATAAATAAATATTTATAAATAAATACATAGATGTTTGCCCCTACTAAAATTTAAAAGAATTAAACATTAAGAGTATTTTATAAATTAATATTTAAAAAATATTTATATATTTTTTAACATAAAGAGTATTTTGTAACTCTTAGGAGAGTGGCTAGAAGACAAATCATCTTTTCATGTATGTCTTATTATATGAAGTTTGTAAATTTTGCAGCTATTTGATTTTTGTTTGTTATAAGGCTAAACATATAATTTTTCAAATTATTTATATATTTATTGTTTAATTAATTTTATAATAAAATATTGTAAGGTGATTGTTTTTCATGTGTACCATGCTACACGCACATGAATTTTGTTGAAAATATTTTGATAATAAATAAAAAAATGAGTCTTTATGTATTTTATATATTTATTATTTATTTAATGTTTTTTTAATGAAACATTTAAATATTTTGGTAATTTTAGTCACTTGTTGTCGAGACTCGATAGACAACTCTAACAAGTGATTAAGTCCTCTGCAGTACGCCTCTATCTCTCGACACCAATACATCAAAACCTAATCAAAGAGTAAGTGATAATTTCTTATTGATTTGAGGGACGTTTTCTACCTTAATTCTTCAGCGATTATCTTAATGCAAGAGTGTGTGTTTTGATTCTGTTATTTTTTTTTATTTCGAAATTCTTCTTCATTAATCACCATTGTATGCTTGGATTGCTTATATAAACTGATTCGTTTACATACTTCATCCATGAGTGATATAATGCATTATCATTGTGTGGATGTTGATGGTGCACAGTAGGTATGCCGACTTGATTTCCATGTTTTTTTCCACTCGACAGTCATGATTTTCTATGTTAATCACAATATGGGTTTTGGTGTTTGTGGTGAGCAGTATGTATATAACAACATATTTAATATTTAAATAAAAAATTATGTAAATATGATGATCCCAAGAGTAATAACATATAAATATATAATTATATTTTACTATATCTATAACTATAAAAATAGTATCCATAAACATAACTATATATAAATATAACAACATATATTTAATGTACCTATATATTTAGATATAAAACTATATATAAATGTATTTAACAATATGTATATCAACATATTACTATATATAAATGTATTTATCTACTTCAATACCTATACATAGCCATATGTCTAAATATATATAATTACATGAAAAACTATATATAACTACATCTACAAAATGTATAACTACATGCTTCAGAAACTTAATATCCATTCATATTATTCATTTCATTCATACATATTTTTTTAGATATTGTATAAATCTTTATCATTTTCCCATATATTTTAGGAATTAAATTTAATTTGTTCAACCATAAATGTATTTTTTTTTGTATTTTTATATGTTTGTATCAATCATTATGATTTAATATGTTTAGGGTTTGTATTTTTGTTTCACGTAACATCATTTAACTAAAATTGATTTCTAATAAAATATTCATTTGTTAAAATTCATGTTGTAAATTTCAAAACAAATAACAATAAGTTTGTGTAATAAATATTATAAAAAACTTCTAAAATATATTTACGATTTAGTTTCAATTTACAAATATAAAACTTTAAAAAAATTATTTACAAAATAAAATTTACACATCATAATATGCAATATGTTATATTTATTATAAATAAACAATGTTTAAACTGTATCTATTAATTACAAAAAAATATTATCATGTATTCAATTTGAAAAAAAAATTTAGAAATAATTAATTAAAAAAACAAATTCATATATTTATATGGTCATTTATATATTTTGAATAAAATAAAAAAAATAATTACTTGTAGAAAAATGTACTCATATATTTATATGGTAATCTGTTTTGTTTGAACATAATTAAAGATATAATTGATATTTTAGAAAACATTACATGTATGTAGTTATATGCACTACATAATATTTATTTGAATATTATAGTTTCTAAATTTTTTTAATAACAATAAATAATAGGTATAAATTTATCTTAAACATTAATATTTTAATAAAAAAATTATATAGAAAACAAAAAAAAATATTATCTATTTATGAACTTTATTTTCATTTTTTACATAATTGTAAAAACAAAATAATATACGAATATGCCAACTTCATTTATTTATATGAGTATAATGATACTTATTTTAAATATAAATTTTTAAAAAATAACTATTTGAATAAAATAAAATCTCTTATATTTAATTCATAATTTCATTTTATGCATTTATATGCTTCACACACACACACACACACACACACACACACACACTCACACGCATACTAACATGCATACTCACACAAATATTTGTTTTAAATATAAAGAATTTACAATATTTTATAAATTGTGTACAATATATAATATTTTATTTTAATTAAATTTTCAAATTCAAAAAATTTTAAATATATTTACACACACACACACACACACACACAAATATATATATAATAGTTTCATGTGTAACTTTAAAAATACATTACATATATAGGTATATCTGTGTTTGTATGGGTGTATAGTAGTATATGCATGCATACAAGTATATACACACTACTTTGAAAATGTAGATATATGTGTGAATATATACAAAAGTAGTAAAATGTGTATGTTGATATATAATGTATAGTAATGTATATGGATGTATAAATGTGTGTGTGTGTGTGTAGGGCAGTGTATATGCACACACACACACACACACACACACACACACACATATATATCTATGCATATATATGTAAATATCAACATTAATTTTGAGAAGAAAAATACTTGAGCACATAAATATTAACATGTTCCACAAATTCATGAGAGCAGTAGCAAAAAGTGATATTATTGCAAGATACTACTAATCTCCCATCTATAACACTTTGCCTTATAATTTGATCGGAGTACTACTTGCAATGATAAGGTTCATTCAATACTACATACCATGGAGTTACATTTTCATTCAATACTATAATTTGTTCAAATAAAAAAATCTATCTAATATCTTCTTCAACAACTCTTCTATCTTTTTTTTCTAGTCTTGATAACCTATTTTCAATTTTGATTATATATACATTTATTATCTAGTATCTCTAGTTCAAAGTATTGTAATAGTAAAATACATCAAACCATTCTAGGCTTGACATCTATTTTTTTATGAGATATTTGATCATAGAATATTTAGTATATACCAAGACTATGGTTCCCACTAAATATGATATTAACTTGCCAAAAGAAAAAATTTTTGATACAAGTTCTTTCTCTATAGTGGTGTAATTCAATTGGGCATTTGAGAGCGTGTTGTTATCATAGTATATGATAACTATTTATAAATATTCGTATAACTTTATAAAATTCTTCATAATTATATTTAACTATATTTGTAACTATGTAAACTATTTTTATAATTATATTAATAACTATATATAACTATTTTTTTAATTATATAATATTTTATAACTATATGTGTAATTCTATATAACTATATTTTTAACAAAATATATCATATGTATAATAATATATAACTATATAGAATTGTATTTTACTATATGTATAACTATAATAATGTTATATATAACTATATCTTTAACTACAAATATATTTATAACTATATGTGTATAACTATATATAAATATTTGTATAACTATGTAATACTCTATATAATTAAATATAACTATATTTGTATCTATGTATGCATATATGTATTCTATAATTTAATCTATATATTTATTTATAACATTGTATATATTTATGTATAACTACTTATAACTACTTGTATGAATTTATCTATATATAATTATATGTTTAACTATATATAACTCTATTTTTAATTATATATATTATCGGTATAAGAACATAGAGGTTGACCTCCCTCTCTGGTGACCATCTCTTGAGGTCTATTGATTCTAGTTCTTTCTCTCATCAAATCTCTTTACTATCATATGACAAAGGGATTGATATTTAGTGGAAGAAATGAGGTTGACTTTCACAAAGCTGTTTAGTAGGCTATTTGCCAACAAGGAGATGAGGATTTTGATGCTAGGTCTTGATGCTGGTGGTAAGACAACTATCTGTATAAGTTGAAGCTTGATGAAATTGTCACCTCAATTCATACTATTGTCTTCAATGTAGAGACTGTTGAATACAAAAACATAAATTTCAATGTGTGAGATGTTGGGGGTCAAGATAAGATTCATCCTTTTTGGAGGGATTACTTCCAAAATATCCAAGGTATCATATTTGTGATGGACAGGAATGACAGAGATTGTGTAGTTGAAGCCAGAGATGAGTTGCATAGGATGCTAAATGAGGAAAAGCTTTGAGATGTAGTTTTGCTGGTGTTTGCCAATAAGCAAGATCTTTCCAATGCGATGAATGCAACTGAAATTACTGACAAGCTAGGACTTCACTCTCTTCTCCAATGCCATTGGTACATTCAGAGCACCTATGCTACCTTTGGCGACGGCCTCTATGAGGGTCTTGATTGGCATTCCAATTACATTGCCAACAAGACATAAACAATTTTAGCAAGATGAGACAAACTTTGTTAAAATATTTGGATGTGGATCTAATCTTTGCCTACTTTGCCTGTGTTTTGTTTTGTTATGTGGATGACATCATTTGTTTATAGGGGGATTCAAATTATATTTATATTTATATATTGCACACTTGAAATACAAGATCCTATTTACTTTGCTCTGATCTGTTCTAAGCCCGAGCTTGTTTATTTTCTATTTTGTGTATTTTTGTCATTGGATCGCAAAGGTATAAGAACATATAACTATAAATAATTGTCTTTGACTATATGTATAACTATAAAATATTATACATAACTATATTTAAAAATATAATTAACAACATATATTTAATATACATTTTTATATATTAGTATATAAAAATGTATTTTACCATATATATACCTATAGATAATTATATGTATACATATATAAAATTATATGAAAAATATATATACCTACATGTATAAATATAAGTATAACTTTATGTGTAACTATATGTATGACCACATATAATTATATTTATAATTACATGTGTAACAACATACAATATTATGTTTAACTATATATAAATATTTGTTTAACTATATAACACTCTATATAATTGAATATAACTATATTTGTAACTATGTATACATATATGTAAATTTATATATTTGTTTATAACTTTATATATTTATCTATAACTATTTGTATGAATATATCTATATATAACTATATGTTTAACTATATAAAAATATTTATAGCTATATATACTATATGTATAATAACATATAACTATAAATAATTATATCTTATTATATGTATAACTATAAAAGCTTTATACATCACTATATTTAAATATATAATTTACAACTTATATTTAATATACATTTGTATATATTAGTATATAAAAATGTATTTTACTATATCTATACATAGACATAACTATATAATATATAAAATTATATGAAAAAATATATATACCTACATGTATAAATATAAGTATAACTATATGTGTAACTATATATATAAACACAGGTAACTATATTTATAATTACATGTATAACAACATACAACATTATGTTTAACTGTATGTGTATAACTATATATAAATATTTGTATAACTATATAACCCTCTATATAATTAAATATAACTATATTTGTAACTATGTATACATATATGTAAATCTATATATTTGTTTATAACTTTGTATATATTTATGTATAGCTACATATAATTACTTGGAGCTATGGAATAATGCAAAACAGCCTCAGAAATCAAGAATGATTTGGATTATAGCTATCGTGTATTACTTTCTTTTTCCTTATAAAACTAATGAATGCTAATAAAATATTCATAAAATTTGAAACTTGCAATCATATTACAATGTTCCTATAATAATGAGAGTAAAATAAGCTCCAATTTGTTTAACAATTTACACCCTTAGTTCATTGGGTACACTCGGGGAAAGCTACATGAGTTCATAATGAAATCATAGAAATCTCATGAGTTTGCTACTGCTTAAAATGAGGTATAGGAGTTATGGATCAATGCAAACCAACCTCAAAAATTAGGTATGATTTGAATGATAACCATCACACCCTACTTTCTTTTTCCTTATTAAACTAATGAATGCTGAAAAAATGTTCATAAAATTTGAAACTTGTAATCAAATTTGGTTCGCTATTACGTTTCTTTCATGGCTGATTTATGAACTTCTATAGACTATTATGCATTTCAATTTAATATTGCTTATCAACTAGTTTGTGCTTTGCTTATTCACTTGATATCTACATGAAAACATCCATTGAGTAGCCAAGTGATTTTACACATGGAACTTGATTGAGTATATATGTACATGTACACAATAGTATATATGTAAATATATTATATGTACATGTACACTATAGTGTATATGTACATATATTATATGTACATATACATATATATTGGTATATATGTATAAGTATTTACCAGTATATATGTACATACTTGTATATATACACGATAGTGTAAATGTACATACATGTACATATATACTACAATGTATATATATACACATATATATGTAAATATACACTGTAGTGTATATGTACATTTACTGAGTTTATATGTACATACAAATACTTGTACATATATACCAGTATATAAGTACATATACATTACAGTATTATATATTTATGATTTTAAGGTTTGCAAAATCATGACATAGAGTTTTCAGTGAAGAATAATTTAGCATGGTTTTTATTATATCAAAATTCTGCAAGGTTTGTAGCAATCTAAAACTATTCATCTATTATATCTGCTACTAAACTATATGTGTATACCTATATATAAATATCTGTATAACTATATAAAAACTTTATATAATTAAATTATTCGTAATTATGTAAACATATATGTATACATATATGTAAATCTATATATTTGTTTATAACTTTGTATATATTTATATACAACTACATATAACTACTTGTATGAATATTAACTATATGTTTAACTATATATAATTATTTATAACTATATATACTATATGTATATTAACATATAAATATAAATAATTGTATCTTACTATATGTATAACAATAAAAACTTTTTACATTTAGATTAGGGATTAATCAGTTATAAGAATAAAAAAGTAAAATATATGATTAAGTAAAAAAATTATTTAAATATTAGGAAAATAAATTTTTTTGTTTTAATGAAATTATGATTATGAAGTATCTAAAGATGATAACTTTTCTAATTTAAATAAGTTAGAGGTAAGTGATAAGTTGGTCTGTCGAATATGAGTCTTTATAACCTGTTAAAATACTTAGATATCAATTATTATTCTACTTTTTAGATAATATGAAGAATCTAGATGCATTGAGTTTGTAAAAATTATATAAAATTTTTTTCGTGATATATAAAATGTCTCGTCATTTGCTGATCTTTGTTGTGTTTAGTGTATATTAAAGTCTATCATATTTATGTTTGTGAATATTAGTTTAGATAGGAAAATCAAATTACAATCAATATTATTGAAAATTTGTTATGATAGAAAGATTGAGATAATACATAGATGAGTCTTCAAGATCAAATTCCTACATTACAACAAAATATATATGATGATGTATATGATAAAATTTAAAGTTGTACAGATCATAACAGTTAGATTGAAAATAATCTTATAAATTTTATCATTTTATGACTTAATGATTTGTAATATTTTTTATGTTTTAGTTTTATTTTGAAAGATTATATTACCATATTTTATTTTATAAGTATTAATTATAAATTTAAGTTAAAGAATTTTGTTAATGTTATTTAATTTTTTTTTAATTCATAATTTTAAATTTATTATAAACTAGGTATGTGTGTGCATATTTTGTATTTACATTATCTATACATGTATCTACACAATAATTTCTGTTTATATCCAATGTGTATATGTATATATTCAATATGAATGTATATACACATTGTATGTACATTCTATATACATTATGTATGTATTTTGTATATTGTAATACACAATAATTATATTATCTATATATATAGATACACATAACAACTAACACATCTATGTTATGTATAATATATTGATATAATGTTGGCATCATGCTCAGCACTTGCCACATGCACACATTGTCCAAGAAACATGACTCACAAAAGTCCAAAGTCCAGGGCCCGTGCCCTTGTGGGGTGGACCATGTGCCATGGCCAGGCCCTGATGAGGGCATGCCTAGCTCTCCTGGTTCAGACCCAGGCTATTCTGAGTTGGGCACGTGTTGGGCCAGGCAATAATCATTCTCATCACAATTGTTGGCAAAGATTTTCATGAGAACTATTTGGAGTATCTTAATTTCTTTTTTCTTTTAAGTTTGAGGTGATGAATATATATAATATTCATTATATTTATTGAACTATTTTAATTTATGTATTTTTTATTTCACTTGTATATAATCTAGGTAGTGTAGTTTTTATATTGATGGCATGCTCCAAACACTTTTACTTTTGTTCTTTAAAAAAACATCAGGTGTCTTGGGGCAGTCTCCAACATGTTAGCTGAAATGATGGTGGTGGTGAAAGCATTATCACTTTTATTTCCCCTGCTTTGATATCATGTTCAATAATATAAATATATGTGTTTAGGTGTCTCATTCCTAATGCAATCAAACCTGTAAAAGAGACATAGTACAATACCACACAAAAGAAGAAATACATGATGAAAATTAACTTCGAGAGCATGTTAGATTTTTAAGATAGAAAGCATGTTGTGATTAAATTAGCATCAAGGCTATTGAAGATTGTATTATTTTGTTTTGGCACGTGTTGTTTTTTTTTTGTTTTTTTTGGAAGATAAAAATTATGTTTGTCTGGGCATGTACTGTTTTGATTTTCACTGGGCAACTTTTTTTATTTTCTACTTGTCAATTAGTTTTCATAAAGTCTGAAGCCTGTGCAATTTGTTAATGATACTAGGTTTCTACTTACCATGTAGAGTTGGATGGCAGTGCAATACTGGGCCTCATGTGCTAGTTCTTGTGGTGTGGTGATCTTTCTTTTCAGAGTCATGTGGTGCATGACATGCACTATATATGTACATATACCATGTATATAAATATGAATATACTTGGGATGTACGTACGTATATAGTGAGAATATATGTAGGTATATACCGAGTATGTAGATAAGTGGGTGCATATATTTATTTGTAGACATGTATATATTGTCATACATACACAACCATTTACACACACACACATGTTTAAATATATAGTTGCTTGGGCTAGTCTGGTCATCATCGTGCATTGCTTACTGATGTAGGTCATAAAAGTCATGGGTATTAGACCTTCCCCAAAGTTGTGGCATGAAGATATTTCTTATCCAGGCCAGCCAAGTAGATAGAGGTTAGTCGTAAATCTATTAGTAATTGTGTAGATATGCAATTATCACATGGTACAAAGCATATGAATGAGGAAATACGTTTTCATGATGTAGGTTCTGCAATGATTGGTTATAATTGTACTAGGTCATAAGATGATGATGATGATGCTTGTGTAGCGTCGTGTAATTTTATTACATCTTGCAAAACTTTATTCAATCGAAAGGAAAAATATATCATTATTTGATTTTTACAGGTCGTGTGTGCCAAGAGGAATGTCGGGTCCTATTTAGGGAGAAGCAGCTTGCCGCCTTGTCAAAAACTCGTCAATCTCAAAATGAGTGGTTGGTAGGGAAGTTCATCAGTCGAGCATCATCGCCCACCCCACTTTTATTATTAGCGACAGCAGAAGTGGTGACCGCAGCAGTGGTGGCAGCAGTGGCAGCGGTAAAAGGAGCATCAGCAGCAGAAGTATGAGCAGTAGCAGCAGCAATGACATCAACTGTAGCAGCAACGGCGGCATCAATGGTAGCAGCGGCAGTAGCAGTAATAGTAGTAGCAGTAGTGGCAGCAGCAGCAATGGAAGTGACAATAATAGTGACAGTAGTAGCAACAGCATCAGCAGTAGTAGCATTAGGAGCAGTAGTAACAGTAGGGCAGCGACAACAACAGCAGCAGCAGCAGCAAATGCTATATATTTGTACATATATACGCACATATATACGCACATATATTACTGTAGTATTTGTACATATAATACTATAGTATTATATGTACATATATACTATGTATATATGTACTCTGTATATATGTACATATAATACTACAATAATGTATGTACATATACACTATAGTATATAGGTACATATATACTGCAGTATTATATATTTATCAAAATATAATTTTTTTTATTTATTTTTTTTTATTTTATTCACTGGTTTAAATTTCATACAGATATGGTACCTCATTGTTCTACATACGAATTTTGTATTAGTGAGGAATTTTTACCAAACATGATGCACATCGACTCAGACATCTTTGTCGCTGTGAAAGATGGTGATTGGAGGAGCTTAGGAAGAGAAAGCAAAGTCAATACACGGATAAATTAACTTTTATGCACTATCGATAGATACATTGATGAATAAGATGTAATAAAATTTTATTATATTTTTTTTTTAATTATGTAAAATATTGTATTAGAATAATTTATTAAATAATTTTATTTTTTGTTAATTATAAATTATTATTTATATTTTATGATTTTATTGAATTTAATATAAACATATTAAATTTTTTAATTAACATTTTTGAAAAAAAAATAAAATTCTGAAAATAGTTTTGGAATAAAAATAGCTAGGTATTTTCTCTTACTAATTTAGCTAGGTAAATTATTATTTTAGCTAGAGATGTTTCAGTCACTAAAATTTTAGCAAGGGACTATTTCCCTCACTAATTTTTAGTGATGATCACTTTAGATTGAGAAAACTTCTGTAGTTAATCTGTCATTATACCAGTTTAGCGATGGAAAAGCACCATTTAGCTAGGGAATTTTCCCTTGCTAATTTAGCTAGGAAAATTATTATTTTAGCTAGGGATACTTCCATCTCTAAATTTTTAGCCAGGGACTATTTCCCTCACTAATTTTTAGTGACGAGAAATTTAGATTGGAAATGCTTTCGTCATTAATCCGTCGCTATATCTCATTTAGCGACAGAAAAAAGCCTATTTAGCTAGAGAATTGTCCCAAGGTGTTTGTGATTTTTCTTGTAGTGGAAGAAGAAAAAAAATAAAAAGAAGATATAGTAATAGTAGAAAAAAAGAAGATATTGAAGAAGTTGAAGAATATGAAGAAGAAAAAAAATCAAAAGAAGAAGAATAAGAAAAATAAGAAGAAGAAGGGTATGAAAAAGAACTTGTAGAAGTAAAAGAAGAATAAGAACTAGTAGAAGTAGAAGAAAAAGAAGAAGTAGTAGAAGTTGAAAAAGAAGAAAAAGAAAAACAAGATTAAAAAGTAGAAGAAGTAGTAGTAGAAGTAAAAGAAGAATAAAAAGAAGAAGTATAAAAATTAGATGCAGAAGAAGCATAAGAATAAGAATAAGAAGATCAAATCGAAGAAGAAAATGAAGAATATGCTGAATAAATAGAAGAAAAAAAAAGAAGTAGGGGGAGAAAATGAAGAAGAAGTAAATTAGAAGAAGAAAAATAAAACAAAAAAAGAAGAAAATGAAGAAGGAGAAGCATAAGTATAATAAAATTAAGAAGAATTCTAGGAATAAACATAAGAAGAAGAAGAAGAAGAAGAAGAAGAAGAATCATATGTTGAAGAAGAATTAGAAGAATAAGAAGAAGAAAAGAAGAAGAAGAAGTATAAGAAGAAAAAGAAGCATAAGAAAAAGAATAAATAGAAGAAGTTTAAAAAGGTGATGATGATTATGATGTTGATAAAAAACTAGAAGAAGAAGAAGTTTTAATAATAGAATAAGAAAAGGAAGTAGTAGTAGTAGAAAAATAATAAGAAGCAAAAGAAGAAGAAGAAGCAAAAGTAGTAAAATAAGAAGAAATAATAATAAAAATAAAAAATAATAGAACTTTAAGAAATAGTAGAAAAAGAAGAAGTTATAGAAGAAGAAGATGATGATGATGATGATGATGATGATGATGATGATGATGACAAAGTAGTAGTAATAAGTAGTAGTAGTAGTAGAAGAAGAATAAGAAGAAGAAGATGCAAAAGAAAAAGAAGTAGAAGAAAAATAAATTGAAATAAAAGAAGAAGAAGAAGAAGAAAAATAAAAAGAAAAAGAAGCATAAAAATAAGAAAAATAACAAGATCAAGAAGAAGAAGAAGAAGAATAGGTTGAGAATGAATAAGAAGAAGTCAAAAAAGAAGTAGAAAAATAAGAAGAAAAAGAAGAAGAAGAAGTGGAAGAAGCAAAAGTATAGAATATGTTGATGAAGAAGCCTAAGTGGGAGAAGCACAAGAAGAAAAGAATAAAAAGAAAAAGAAGCATAAAAATAAGAAAAATAACAAGATCAAGAAGAAGAAGAAGAAGAAGAAGAAGAATAGGTTGAGAATGAATAAGAAGAAGTCAAAAAAGAAGTAGAAAAATAAGAAGAAAAAGAAGAAGAAGTGGAAGAAGCAAAAGTATAGAATATGTTGATGAAGAAGCCTAAGTGGGAGAAGCACAAGAAGAAAAGAATGAGTAGGAGAAGAAGAAGCAGGTTAAAGAGAAGACACAGAAAAAGAATGAGTAGAAGAAAAGAAAATAAAAGAAGAACTAGAAAAAGAAAATGAAGAAGAAGAAGAAAAAAAATAATAATAATAACAAGTAGAAGAAGAAGTAGTACTAGTAGAAAAATAATAAGATGAAAAAGTAGTGGCATATGTTGAAATAGGTGAAGAAGAAAAAAAATGAAGAAGAAAAAGTTTACAAATTTGAATAAAAAGAAGAAGTAGTAAATGTAAAAAAAGATTTTGAAAAAGAAGGAGATGATGAAAAAGAAGAAGAAGAAAAAAAAAAGAAAAAGAAAAAGAAGTAGAAGTAGAAGAAAAAGAAGAAGGAAAAGAAGAAGAAGAGGTTGAATAAGAAAAAGAAAAAAGTAGAAAATAAGAAGTAGAGAATAAGAAGAAGTAGAAAAAAAGCAGAAGAAGATGAAGACGAAGATGTAGAAGAAGAAAAAAAAAGAAGAAGCAAATGAAGAAGAATTAGAAGAAGAAATAAATGATGAAAAAGAAGAAGTATAAGAAGAAGAATAAACATAAGTAGAGGAACAAGAAGAAGAAGAATAATAATAATAATAATAAGTATAAAAATAAGAACAAGAACAAAAATAAGAAGAAAGAGAAGGAGAAGGAGAAGAAGAAAAAAAAGAAAAAGAAAAAAAAGAAGAAGAAATATATGTAGTAGAAGAATATGATGAATGAAATGAAGAAAGAGATGTAGTTGAAGAAGAAGAAGGTGAAAAAAAAGATGTAGAATAAGAAATAGAAGAAAAAGAAGTAGAAGAAAATAAGAAAGAAGAAAAAGAAGAAGAAAAAGTAAAAGAATAAGAAAAGAAGTAATAGTAGTTGAATAAGAAGTAGTAAATGTAGAAAAGAAGAAGAAGAAGATGCAGAAGAAGGAAAAGCATAAGAAGAATAAGAAAAAGAAGAAATAGAAAAAATGAAGAAGTAGTAGAAGAAAAAGATAAACTAAAGAAGAAGTAAAATAGAAAATGAAGCAAGAAGAAGAATACAAAAAAGAAAAAGAAGAAAAAGAAAAAAGAAGAAAAAGAAAAAAGAAGAAAAAGAAGAAAAAGAAGAAAATGAAGAAAAGGAAGAAAAGTAAGAAAAGGAAGAAAAGAAAGAAAAGGAAGAAAAGGAAGAAAAGGAAGAAAAGGAAGAAAATGAAGAAAATGATGAAAATGATGAAAAGGAAGAAAAGGAAGAAAATGAAGAAAATGAAGAAATTGAAGAAAATGAAGAAAATGAAGAAAATAATGAAAATGAAGAAAATGAAGAAAATGAAGAAAATGAAGAAAAGTAAGAAAAGGAATAAAAGGAAGTAATGGAAGAAAATGAAGAAATTGAAGAAAAGGAAGAAAAGGAAGAAAAAGAAGAAAAGGAAAAAAATAAAGAAAATGAAGAAAATGAAGAAAATGAAGGAAATGAAGAAAAGGAAGAAAATGAAGAAAAAGAAGAAAAAGAAGAAAAAGAAGAAAAATCAGAAAAAGAAGAAAATGAAGAAAAGGAATAAAGAGAAGAAAGTGAAAAAAGAGAAGAAAGAGAAGAAAGAGAAGAGAAAGGAGAAAAAGAAAAAGGAGAAAAAGGAGAAGAAGAAAATGGAGAAAAAATAGAAAAAGGTGAAATGGAATAAAGGTGAGAAAATTTAGAAAAATGAGAAAAAAGGGAAAACGAGGAAAAATGGGAAAAGGGAGAAAAATCAGAAAAATGAGAAAAGGAGTAAAAGTATGAAAAGGAGGAAAGGAGAAAAGGGAGAAAATGGATAAAATAGAAAAAATGGAAAAATTAGAAAAAATGGAGAAAAGGAAGAAAAAGAATAAAAATAAAAAAAAAGAAAAAAAGAAAATAAAAGAAAATGAAGAAAATGAACACAAATAAGAATAAAAAGAAAAAGAAGAAGAAGAAGAGAAGAAGAAGTAAAAGTAGAATATGATGATGAAGATGTAGTTGCAGAAAAAAAGAAGAAGTAGAAGAAGAAGAAAAGAAAAAGAAAAAGAATAAAAAGAAAAAAACCTATAAGGAAAAAAGAAAAGAAGAAGTAGAATATGTAAAGGAAAAAAAAGAATAAGAAGAAGAAAAAAAAGGATAAGAAGAAGAAAAGGAAAAAAAAGGATAAGAAGAAGAAAAGGAAAAAAAAGAAGATGAAGATGAAGAAAATAAAGAAGAAAAAGAAGAAGATTAAGTAGAACAAGAATAAGAAGAAGTCAAAGATGAAGAAAAAGCATAAGAAGGAAAATAAGAAGAAAAAAAAATGGTCATGTTAAACGGTTTACGGTTAGGAGTGGTTGGTGTTATAAGTTACTACAGTTTGTGTTATTATGTTAAGGTAATTTAGAAGTACAGAAAAGTAGTCTAGGTTGGGTATAATATAGACAGTTGCTATCCATAAGTGGAAGCAACAAAAAGCTGCTATGGAGTTGCTGATAACAGAAATTTGCTGGTTTGAGGAGCAGAACAGAGAGAAGGAAAACCAGCTGAATGCTGGAGGCTGGAAATTCATTGTGTTTGTGGCATGCATGCAGGTGACAGGTACAAGGTTGCTAGTGGAGGATTCCAAGTGCTATCACCACGCTTAACATAGACTTGCTGCAAAATCAAAGTTTGCAGCTCCCATTTATATAAAGCTATTGGACTAAGTTAAAGGCCCAGGAATGAAAAGTTAGCTGGTTTGAAGAAAGGGATCGAAGGATAAAGACTGATATTTCAACGAGCAACAAAGTGCAATTTACTACAATGCTAAAAATGACTAAAGAAGCTCAAAATCATGCTCTATGTGGATCATAATCAGCATATGGATTAGAATCAGCATAAAGACTCAAAATCGTTCTCTAACGAAAACCACCATATGTTTGTCTATGTTTTCTTTATTACATTTACAATAACTAATGCTTAGTGTAGGTGGAAAGGGTGCAAAGGGCTATGGGTAGCAAGTAAGTATGTTGTAAAAATGGTATTCCTCCGCCAAAAGAGAGGGTTATGATTAATAAATACTGTTTAAAAAAAGATGAAAAAAAAAGAAAAAGATGAAAAAAAAATAAAAACAAATGGAAAAATAAGAACTTAAAAAAAGAAGAAGAATAAGTAGAAGAAGATAAAGAAGTAAAAGTGGAAGAAGAAGTAGTAGAAAAAGAATAAGTAAAAGAACAAGAAATAGTTCTATTAGGAGAAAAAGAAGAAGAAGAAGAAGAAAAATAAGTAGAAGAACGAGAACTACAAGAAGATGATGATGAAAGGAAAAATAAGAAAAAGTAGTAGTAGTAGAAGAATTAAAAAAAGAACAATAATTAGTAAATGAAGAAGAAGAAGAAGTGATAGTAGAAGAAAAAGAAGGAGAAAAGGTATAATAAGGAAAAGTACATAAGGAAGAGGAAGATGAAGAAAAAAAAGTAGTAGAAGAAGAAGTTGATGGTGATGATGATGAAAAATTAATACTAGAAGAAGAAGAATTATAATAAGAGGAAGAAAAATAAGAAGACATTGAAGAAGAAGTTAAAAAAAGAAGAATAATAATAATAAATAGAAAAAATAGAAGTATAAATAGAATAAGAAGGAAAAGAAGATATAGATGGAAAAAATTTTAGAATAGGAAAAAGAAATAAAAAAAGAAGAACAAGTAGAAGAAAAGAAGAAGTAGTTGAAGAAGAAGAAATAGAAGTAACATAATTAGAAATAAAAGAAGAAGTAGTTGAAGAAGAAGAAATAGAAGTAACATAATTAGAAATAAAAGAAGAAGTAGAAAAATGAGGAGGAGGAAGAGAAGAAGGAAGAGGAGGAGGTAGAGAAGAAAAAGAAAAAGAAAAAAAGGAAGAAGAAAAAGAAGAAGAAGAAGAATAATAATAATAATTATTATTATTATTATTTTGAAATAAGAAGAAGAAGAAGAATGAGAAGAATAAGAAAAAGAAGATGAAGAAGAAAAGAAACATTAGAAGAAGAAGTAGTAGTAGTTGGTGTTCAAGAATATGAAGAATAAGAATAAGAATAAAAAGTAGCAAAAGAATTATATGTAGAAGAAAAAAAAGAAGAATAATAATTAGAAGAACAATAAAAGTGGAAGAAGAAGAAGAAGAATGAGAAGAATAAAAAGAAGAAGAAGAAAAAGAAGAAGAAGAAGAAGAAAAAGAAGAAGAATAAAAAGAATAAAAAAAGAAGAAGAAGAAGAAGAAGAAGAACAAGAATAAGAAATAGAATTAAAAAAAGAAGAAAAAAAAGAAAAAGAAAAAGAAAAATAAAAAAAGGAATAAAAGACGAAGAAAAATAGAATTAGAAAAAAAAGAAGAAGGAGAACTTGAAAAAGGAGAAGTAGAAGATTTTGCAAAAGAAAAAGACTGAAAAGAAACATATGAAAAAGATATAGAAGAAGAATAAGAATAATAATAATAATAATAATAATTAGAAAAAAAATAAGAATATGAAGATAAAGAATAAGTTGATGAATAAGAAGAAGAAATAGAAGAATCAAAAGTTGTAGAAGAAGATTAAGAAGATGAATAAAAAGAAGATTAAGAAGATGAATAAAAAGAAGAAGTAATTCAAGAGGAAGAAGTAGAAGAAGCAAAAGAAGAATAAGAAGAAGAATAAGATGTTGAATAAAAAGAAGAAGAAGAAATTAAATTAGAAGTAGAAGAAGTAGCAGAATAAGAAGAAGAAGAAGAAGAAAAAAAAAGAAAAATAAAAAGAAGAATAAAAGAATAAGAAGAAAAAAATATAAAAAAAAGAAGAATTAGAATAAGAAGTAGTAGTAGAACAAAAAAAAAGAAGAAAAAGAAGAATCGTAGGAGAATGAGATGAAGTAGAAGAAGAAGAAGAACAACAAGAAGAATAAAAATAAGCAAAATAAGACAAGAAGATGAATAAAAAAAACAAGAAGAAGAAAATGAAGCAAAATAAGAAGAAGAAGTTGAAGAATAATAAGAAGTTAATGTAGATGTAGAAAAAGGAGAAGTAGAATAAGTAGAAGAAAAGATGATGAATAAGAAGAAGTAGAAGGTGAAAAAAAATTAAAATAAGAAGAAGAAGAAGAAGAAGTAGTAGTAGTAGTAAAATAAGAAGAATAAAAGAAGAAGAAAAAGTAGAAAAAGAAGAAATGTAGAAGAAGTAGTAGTAGAAAAAGAAGTAAAGGAAGCAAAAGAAAAAGAAAAAGAATGAGAAGAAGCAAAGGAAGAAGAAGAAGAATTAAAAAACTAGAAGAAGAATAATAATAAAAAGAAGCAATAGAATTAGAAGCTGAAAAAAAAGAGAAAAGGATGAGTAGTAGAAGAAGAACTTGAACAAGAATAAAAAAAATATGTAGTAAAAGAAGAAGAATAAGTAGAAGAAGAAGAAGAAGAAGAAGAAGAAGATCATGAAGAAGAATAATTAGAAAAATTAAAACAAGAGGAATAAGAAGAAGAAGAAGTAGTAGTAGCAAGAGAAGAAAAAGAAAAAGAAGAAGAAGAAGAAGTAATAATAGTAGTAGCAAGAGAAGAAGAAGTAGAAGAAGAAGTAGAAGAAGAAGAAGAAGAAGAAGAACAAGAAGCATAAGAAACATCAGAAGTAAAAGAAGTAGTAGTAAAACAAGAAGAAGTAGTAGTAGTAGTAGTAGTAGTAGTAGTAGTAGTAGTAGAAAAAGAATAATTAAACAAAAAAGATGAACAATAAGAAGAAGTAGTAGTAGAAGAAGAAGAATAATCACATAATGAAAAAAAAGAAAAAGAAGAAAGTTAAAACTAATAATACGAAGAAGCACAAGAAAAAGTAGATGAAGAATAAAAAAAGAACTACAAGAAGAAGAAGAAGAATAATAATAATAATAATAATAAAATAAAAAAGAAGAAGAAGAAGAATAATAATAATAAGTTGAAGAAGAAGTAGATGCAACATAAGAAGAATAAGAAGAATAAAAAGAAAAAGAACTATCGAGGGAAGTAGTAGTAGAAGTAGCAATAGTAGAAGAAGAAGTAGTAGAAAAATAAAAAGAAGAAGTATTAGTAGTAATAGTTGAAGAAGAAGAAGAAGAATAGAATGAAAAAAAAGAACAATAAAAAGAAGAAGAAGAATAACAAGAAAAAGTAAAAGAAGAAGAAGAAGAAGAAGTAGTAGTAGTATTAGAATAAGAATAAGTAGATGAAGAAGTAGAAAAATAAGAAGAAGAAGTAGTAGTAGTAGTAGTAGTAGTAGTAGAAAAAGAAGAATTAGAAGAAGTAAAATAAAGAGAAGTGGAAGAAGTTTAAGAATTACAAATTGAATAAGTAGAAGAAGAAAAATAATAATAAGTGGAATAAAATGAAGAAGAATAATAAGAAATATAAGAAGAAGAAAAAAAAAGATCAAGAAGTAGCAAAAGAAGAAGAAGAATAATAAGAAGTAGTTGTAGATAAATATGAAGAAGAAGTAGAGGATACAAAAACGAATAAGTAGAGAAGGAAGAAGAAGTAGTAGTAGAACAAAAGCAAAAGTGGAAAAAAAGGAGAAGGAGAAGAAGAAGTATAAGAAGAAGAAGTAGGCGAAGAAAATGAAAATGAAGAAAAAGAAGAAGAAGATGAAGATGATGCTGTTGAAGCATAAGATAAAGAAGAAGAAGAAGAAGGAGAAGAAAAAAAAAGAAGAAGATGAAGCAGAAGATAAAAATAAAGAAGAAGATGAAATATAAGATAAAGAAGAAGAAGACGAAGAAGAAGACGAAGTAGAAGAAGAAAAAGTAGAAGATGGAGAAGCAGAATAATAATTAAAAGATAGAGAAGCAGAATAAGAAAAAGAATAACAAGAAGAAGTAGAAGAAGAAGGTTTAAATGAAGAAGAAGAAAGAGAAATAAAAAGAGTAGAAGAAGAGGAAGAAAAGAAATAGAATAAGTAGAAGAAGATGATGATGATGACAATGATATAGTATTAGTAGTATTATATAAATACGTAAAAGAAAATGAAGACGTAGAAGAAGAATACTAATAATATTATTATTATTAATAAGATGCAGAAGTAGAAGAAATAGAAGAAGAAGAAGTAGAAGAAATAGAAGAAGAAGAAGCAAAAGTAGAAGAATAATGTTAAAAATAACTAGAAGAAGAAGTGGAAGTAGAAGAAGAGAAAGAAGAAGTAGAAGTAGAAGAAGAGAAAGAAGAAGTAGATGCATAACATGATGATGATGCTAAAAAAAGATAAAGAAAAAAAAATAGAAGAAGAAGAAAAAAAGAATAACAAATAGTAGTAGTAAAAGTATTAAAAAAAATAAGCATAAAATAAGAATAATAAGTAAATGTAGAAGAATAAGAATAATAATAATAATAAGTAGAAGAAGAATAAGAAGAAGTATTAGTAGTAGTAGAAGAAGAAGAATAAGTAGAAGAGGAAGTAGAAAAATAAAAAAAATAGATGAAGAAGAAGGAGGAGGAGAAGAACATGCTGAAGTAGAAGAAGAAGAAGTAGAAATAGAAGAAGAAGAAGAAGAAGAAGAAGAAGAAGAGGTAAACATTAAAGAAGGAAAAGTAGATTAAGTAAAAGATGAACAAGAAGAAGATGATGATGATGAAATAGAATAAGAAGAAGATGACGAATAAGAAATTGAAGAAGAAGAATAATAATAATAATATGATGCTGATGATAATTGAGGTGGAGGAGAAGTATGCGACAAAGATGAAGAAGAAGTAGAAGAAGTAGAAAAAGAAATAGAAGAAGTAGATAAAGAAGTAGAAGAAGCAAAAGAAAGAGAAGTTGAAGAAAAAGAATAAGTACAAAATGAAGAAGTAGAAAAAGAAAAATAATACAAAGTTGAATAAAAAGATGAAGAATAATAAGATGTATAAGAAGAAGAAAAAAAAGATAAAGAAAAAGTAGCAAAAGAAGAAGAAGAAAATGAAGAAGAAGAAAAAAATGATGATGATGATGAAGTAGAGGAAGAAGTAGTAGTAGTAGTAGAGAAGAAGGAAAAAGAAGAATAAGTAGAACAAGTAGCAGAAGTAGATTTATAGTGTCATGTGTTATATATACAATTCTGTTTTCCTTGTGTTATTAGAGGTCTATGATACAGGAAATTTTACAATGTATGTGTTATGTTAAATAAAAAGCATTAGGCTAAGCAACTGTCTAGTAGTGAAGATTGACAAGTCTCAAGTTGCGGCAAAGGGAATTGCTTATAAAGATGGCAGCCTAAAGATTACAGCAACATGGAAAGGGCTGGAAATTGGGGCACCACGGAGGGAAGGGGAAATTCTGTCCCACAAAGCTTGTCTATAAGGTAAAAGAAGGGAAAAGGTAAAAGTAGTTTTGTGGCTTTTGTTTGTGGTTTTTACTTGTAGGAACTTTATTCGTATCAACACTATATGCCTTGAGAAGAGAACCTACTTTGAAGGAAAAGAGAATCCGCACCAGCTTTATAAATTCAGGTGTTATTTATATATTAGAAGTTCAAGATGCATGGAATTATGTAATGCATAAGCTATGATAAATGCAAAGTTCTAGGCTAAGTCTAGTATAGAAATTGAAGGCCCAAGAAGTGACAAAAGAATTGAAAAGATACTCAAGAAGGAGCCTAAAGATTCAGTAATATACAAGGAAAGGGGCAAGGATGGTAAGAAGGAAGAAAAAAGGGCAGAAAATTGGGGGATAGCGGAGTAAAGGTAATCTGTAAAATGGATATATTTCTGTTACTGACCTATTGCAGGGCACATGGAAATAAATCATAGAGTGGAAGGACATCCGGAAACGCAGAAAACACACAAGAGTGCGCTAGGAGACAGAGACAGATAATTCATAAGTAGAATTAATGATAATTTATTAGGACTTTTCATTGAAATATTATTAACTCAAGAAAAAATATTAAAAAATGTCACTAGAAATGGGGCATGGATGTAAAAGGGTAAAGGGTAGAAGTAGCTTGTATAAATGGTATTCCTCCACCAAAAGAGAGGGCTATAAATAATAAAAACAAATTTTAAAAAAAAAGTAGCAAAAGTAGAAAAAAAAGAAGGAAAAGGAGAAGTAGTAATAGTATAAGAAGAAGTAGAAGAAGAAGTAGAAGAAGAAATGAAGAAGAAGATGATGATGATGAAGTATAAGATAAAAAAAGAAGAAGAAGAAGATAATGAAGCATTAGATAAAGATGAAGAAGAAGATGAAGCATAAGATAAAGAAATAGAAGAAAAGAAGAAGTAGTAGTAGTAGTAGAAGAAGTTGAAGAAGAAGTAGTAGAAGAAAAAGAATTAGTAGAAAAAGAAGAAAAAGAAGAAGTAGAAGAAGAATAAGAAGTAGAAGATGGGGAAGTAAAATAAAAAGAAGAATAACAAAAAAAAGTAGATTAAGTAGAAGAAGAAGTTTAAAATAAAGAAGAAGAAAGAAATATAAAAAGAAGTAGAAGAATAAAAAAAGAAGTAGAATAATAAGTAGAAGAAAAAGAAGAAGAAGATATACTAGTAGTAGTCATAGAAGAAGGCAAAGTAGAAAATGAAGAAGTAGAAGAAGAATAATAATAATAATAATATTATTATTATTATTAAGAAGAAGTAGAAGTAGAAGATTTAAAAGAACTAGACGTAGAATAATATTTTGAAGAAGAACAAGAAGAAGAAGCAGAAGTAGTAAAAGAGGAAGAAGTAGAACAAGAACATGATGATGATGTTGCTAAAGAAAAAAGATATAAAAAAAATTAGAAGAAAAAAATAGAATAATAAATAGAAAGTAGTAGAAGAAGTAGAATAAAATGAAGCATAAAATATGTAAAATAAGTAAAAGTAGAAGAAGAAAAAGAATAATAATAATAATAATAATAATAATAATAAGTAGATGAAAAGAAGAACAAGCATTAGTAGTAGTAGAAGAAAAATAAGTAGAAGAAGAAGTAGAACAATAAGAAAAAATAGAAGAAGAAAAAAAAATATGATGATGATGTAGAAGAAGAAGAAGAAGAAGAAGAAGAAGAAGAAGAAGAAGTAGTAGTAGTAGAAAAAGAAGATGAAGAAGAATAAGTAAACATAGAAGAAGGAAGTAGAAGAAGTAGAAGATAAAACAAAAGAAGATAATGATGATGCAGAAGAAGAAGAAGAACTCGAAGAAGAAGTTGAAGAAGAAGTATAATTATAATAATATGTTGATGATGATAATTGAGGAGGAGAAGAAAAGGTAGGAGAATAAGATTAAAAAAAATAAGCAAAACTAGAACAAGTAAAATAAAAAGGTAAAATGGAGGAAGAGGCATTATAATAAGAAGAATAATAATAATATATAGAATTAGAAAAAGAAGAACAACAAAAAAAATAAGAAGCATAAGAAGAAATAGAATAAGAAAAGACAAAGAAGAAGAATAAGAAAAAAAAAGGAGAATAAGCACAAGAAGAAAAAGAAGCATCAGAAGAAAAAAAAGAATAATAAGTAGATTAAAATGAAGACAGAAGAAGAACTAAAAGAAGAAGAAGAAATAGAAGAAGAAGAAAATCAACAAAAGAAGAAGTTGAAGAAGAAGAAGAAGAAGGAGAATGAAGAAGAAGAAGAATTAGAAGAAGTAGAGAAAAAAGAATCAAAAAAAGTGATTTAAGACTTCCATAAAAACTTCTCTCCCAGAAACCTAGTTAGGAAATTCTCCTCCCTTTCTTCTTTTCCAATCCCCTCCCCAACCTTCCCTCGATTCCAAAAACTACTCTTAGTCAGAATTGAAACATGGAATCTAGTTAAGGAAGTTTCTTTACTTAATTTTTTAAATATATTTTCTAGATGGGTATTACTAAAAGACAGCCTGATTCATTTAACTCTAACAACCCCCATAATAATTTGGAGGAAGCTGTAAGGTTCTTTTAATAATTTCCAAGTTCCATCAAAACCCTTAGCCAAAAAGGCTCCCCCTTGAAGTAGCATCGCCGATGAAGACTCATTATCTATTTAGAAAATGATTCGGATGCTTTAGAATACTGAATTGATAATGGTGTTTCTCAAAAAACATTCTTTGGTAAGACTTCTACTATCCGAATCAGTCATTGCCTAACATTTTTTTAAAAAACATGGATTTAAATGAGATTGATGCTTGATTCTATGAAAATAATGATCATTTACATGTTTCTAATACTCTGTATAAAAAAAACATAGTGGCCGTTGGGTAATGCATTATGTCGATATTAAAAATCATGATAGAAGCATGGATTCACCCATTGAAAATGCCAGTCATGGGCTCGGGGGCATAGAATGGCACATAGCTAATGATTTTGGTGCAAATACACAATTTTCTAATGATTTTGGTTTTAATACCTATTTAAATGATACTTCATGTTGAAAAAATAGCTTGATAAAGCATGTAGCTGATGATTTGCATATTGATAATTTCTTGAACACGCATTTAGCTTCTAATTTATGTGGAAAAATTGGTCTGAATATGAATGAATGCACTGGATTGGATGATAATCACAAAATTGATAAAATGTGACTAAAATGCATGTTATTTTTTATGAAACCCCTCATGATATAAATTTACTGGAATAAATTAGCAAAGATGTGGACCACACTTTTATATAAATTCAAATGAGACCTCAAATGACATTGTTTTGGAGACAAACTCCTCCATTATGTCCAAACACAATAATGGTGTCAAATCTATGGAACCAAAACATCCAAAAAAATTTGGGAAGAATAAAGTTACTTGGAACAACCTCTTTGTGGGAATAGGACCTTGGCTAATACTTCTAATCTATCTCATCTTTCTACTAGACAACTAGGCCATGTGTTTTATGAAAATAATGACATGCACCATGGAATGGAAGCCTGAAAATACTGTCTAGTGGGCTACTTCGTTACAAGAAACCCTGAGAAACTCCTCTTGAAAAGATTTATGGAAGAATAGTGGAAAATAAGTGTCCAAACTATATAATACCCAAGTCGCTAGTTTTTTTATTCAAATTCAAAAACTCTCATGATATAGAGGAAGTGTTAAAAGCTAGGCTTTTTCTAGTATTTGGTAGACCATTATATGTTAATCCCTCTCTGTTTCTTTTCATTACGGGTTAAAGGAGATGGCAAAATTATTGAATTGGGTGAAATTCTCAAACTTCCCGATTCATCTATGGAATTCTATTGGCCTTAGTACGATGACTAGTTGTATTGGAAAGCTCCTCCATATGGATGAACTAAACTCAAGCATATCTAAAATTATTTATGCTAAAGTGTTAGTTGAAATTGATTTGAATGAAGATGTGCCAAAAAAGATCATTCTAAACTTTCTAGATGTTTCATTGATTTGTTAACCTGTTATATATGAAAATCTGCCACTTTATTACAAGTTTTGCTTTACATTTGGGCATTTGTTATGCAACTGCAGGAAACAAGAGAAGTTGGTAGAAAAGAATAATGAAAATGAAAGGTACCAAATCCATACTATTTCAACTAAAAGTTAAAGTCCAGTGAAAGAGGTTGAGGTGTACTCTCCAATGGAGGATGACCACCTCCCAACCTCTCAAGAAGATGCAGGATCGGCAAGGGGGGAGCACAAATTTTCCTCTACATGAACAAAGAGGAAGCAACACACAATGAATGAGAAATGAGAAAGATAGTTTCATGGTAGTCAAATCAATGGAAAAAAGAAGTAAGCAACTCCTAGAAATGGACCATCTCTAAACCTTAGAAATAAGAGTAATTCACAAAGGGGTACTATCCCTTATGGCACCTCTTAGTTGGTCTACTAGAGGTGTCAGCTCCTATAAAACTGAGATTGATAGGTATGGTTTCTTTGTTACTGGTAGGTACTATATCTTGAGCTTTGGAAAATGGGTTAATGAGTTTTGAACTCCACTATTAAGAAATTTTTGGGGAGAGGTGTGGGCACCTATAGGCATGATGGTTATATTGCTTGCACATAATGGCATATGTACTACTATTAATTAATCTAAATGATGCCACCAGTAAAGGGATTAGGCAATATATATACTTGCCTTACCCCATTTTCATGTTCTGTGTTCTTGATAACACTAAGATTGTGTATGCTTGCTTGAATGGATTACCTAATGGGTTCTTTGGACTATTTATCGAGGGGCCATATGTAGCATGTCGTGTAACTAGTCCGGAAATTCATGTTGATATGTACAAACCATGCTATCATGTTGTGGAAATGTATACTTTTTGCATGGAAAGAGAGTTTATAAGAATGTTGTATGTAGTCTGTTGGTCTAATTATAACTTCTCCATATACATTTGGAAAAATTGGTTGTACTATATGCTAAATTCTATGTTTGATAGTAAAATCAATCCCTAGGAGGCACCAAATTTCACACATAAGCTAAATTTGCATAATGCCCCATTCTACTCCCTGCTTTAGACATGGAGAAGAAATATACAGAAACACATAAAGTTACCTTGTTGGATATGATTTATGAAGAATCTCTTAGTTTATTATGATGAATTGCATCATATGCAAATTGGCTATTTTCTATATAAAACACTTGATAACGTGATGGGGTTTTCTGGGTCTCACATGAGGAGGGTGGCATATGTTAGATCAGATGATGTAATGAAAGAGGGAATGGAGTCTCTTATTATGGATTAAAGGGTGGCATATGCAACATAGAAGCATGTAATTATGTAGGTTGTTTTAAGGGTGGCATATATGTAATTCCATGTGTCTCTATGATAATATGGAAAATAATTATTGCGAAAAGAGGCATGATGTATAAGAGGCTCCCTTGGGGAAAGGTCACTGGACACGATATGGGTTTTTTTGTCTAAGGAATGTTATTATGTGTTCGATGATATGCATGGAAATAATAATAACAATGCGGATCCTTGTATAATACAAGGTATAGGAATGAAAACTAGCAATGAAATATTATGAAAATACTTAGTTGGAACATAAGAGGCTTCAATTACTCCATTAAGCACAGAGTAGACATACTTTTTAAGGCTTACCAGATAGATATTTTCACTATTATTGAAGCTAAGTTAAATTGGGAAAAAATTATACAGCTAATGGAATCAAAATTCAAAGATTTTGATTATTATGATAATATCTTCTACCATCAGAATGGTAGAATAATGGTTATTTAGGACAGACTAACAATTAAAATCATGGAAATATCCTCTGCCTCCAAACACAAATATCTAAAAATACTTGATAAGGTGAAGAAGCTCAATTTTAGATTGTCAATCATTTATGAGCTTCATATAATTGTTAATAGGAGATCACTTTAGGAAAACTTTATCATATATGGCTCTTTAGAACCTTCTACTTGGGAGATATTGGGAGATTTTAACTATCCTATCCCAGCCTTGGATAAAAAGATAGGAGAAATGTCAGGACTTTAACTATCCCCTCTCAGCCTTTAACTATCCATTCCTCAGATTTTTTATTCACGTGGACTGATGGGAAAATAGCAACTAAGTTGGATAGAGAAATGAATAATCAGGAATGGACAAATTTTTCTTTAGACACTCATGCAAAATTCCTTCCCCTGGAATTTTGCATTAGAAGTAGAAAATTATCCACTGAGTTAGGGTCCCATGAATGAAGGATCCCATTCAAGTTCTATAATATATGGCTTAAGCATAAGAAGTTTACTCTGACATTAGTTAATGGTTGGAAGTAGAACATTCAAGGTTCCATAATGTTTCAGCTATTCAAGAAACTAAAAATTCTGAAAGATCTGCTTAAGAACCTAAATGACAAACACTTTGGACACATCAGTGCTAGGGTTGGTTTCACTATAAAATCTCTCCAAACCATTCAAGAGAAGAAATTAGAATCTCACAATGAAGTACTTATAGTTGAAGAAACTTGCCTGAGAATTGAAATGAGAATGTTAGAGAAAGTAAAATTATCCTTCCTCAGTCACAAAGCAAAATTTAAATATCTCAAGCAAAGTGATAGAAAAACAAAGTTCTTTCATGCCTTAGCAAATGCTAAGCTACAAACAAATAAAATAGTCACTGTAATAAAAGAAAATGGAGAATACACCACTTCAAATGAGGAAATAGTTGAAGCCTTATAAAATACTACCAAAATCTATTAGGATCATCGGGGAGAAGAATGAGCATAGGTGAAGATGTTATTATGGAAGAGGGTACCCTTGACAATATAGAGCATAGTATTTTATCTTTTAACTTCTTCCCAAAAAAGAGTAAAGAAGCCTTATTCTTCATAGAGAATGCCAAATTTCTTGGGCCAGACATATACACTACTGGATTATACAAAGAGGCTTGGGATCTCATCAGAAGGGACATAATCAATGCTATAAAAAGCTTCTTCAATTCTGGAAGAATGCTAAAGCAAATCAACCATGCTTATATAGCCCTAATACCCAAGACCTCTCATGACTCTTCAGTGAAATATTATAGATCTATCTCATGCTGTAATATCCTATATAAGCTTATCTCTAAGCTAATAGCCTCGAGACTAAAGGGAATTCTAAATGATATAATTAATTCAGCCCAAGTAGCATACATCAAGGGCCATATAATTTCAGACAACTTTCTACTCGTGCAGAATCTAATAAGAAGATATGCAAAAAAAAAGAATATCACCTAGATGTTTTCTCAAGATTGATCTTTAGAAAGCATTTGACAAGGTGGATTGGCTGTTCTTGAAAAAGGCCCTTATAACTTTTAATTTTCCAAATGGATCCATAGATACAATATATGAATGTATGTCCTCTACCTCATTTTCTATTGTAACGAATGGAGAATTACATTGATTTTTTAAATGAAAAAAAGGGTTAAGGCAATGAGATCTCATTTCTTCCTATCATTTTGCCATCTACATAGAATACCTATCCAGATTGCTTATCAGAATAGCAAACTCATAAGTTTTTTCTTTTCGCACAAGTTGTGTCCCACATAAAATCTCTTATTTATTGTATGCAGATGATTTGATTATTTTTGCTAAAGAAAATCCTTCCTCAAATAAAATCTTTCAGAATTCATTAAGTGAATTCACTACCACCTCCTAGATAAATAAAATTTTCAAATCGAATATCTTCTTTGGAGGAGTTAATACCAAAATGATAAATGAATTATTGCAAGATTCTTGATTTATCAAAAGATTTTTTTCCTTCACATTTCTTAGAGTTCCACTATCTTCAAGTAGATTAATCATGACATAAATTTCTACATTGCCGGTCAAAATTACTTCATCCATACACTAATGGGATAGTAAAATTTTTTCATTTGTCGGAAGGCTATAACTACTATGCATAGTAATCCAAGATATAAAGGGATATTGATTTATAGTATTCCTCTTACCATCATCTATTATTAGTAGAATTTAAAGTGCATGTAGAAGAATCCTATGGGGAGGTCTAGATTTAGGCCTAAAGCCTCTTGGAAAAAAGAATGCATGCCCATCTCAAATGGCAGACGTGGTATCTTTGAATTAGCAATATGGAATAAATCTTTTTTATTAAAAATCTATAGAGAACCAATAAGAAAAAAAATTCCTTTTGGATTAAGTGGGTACACCATTTTTATTTAAAATTTTCCCATACTTGTGAGTATGAATTATCCAAATAGGACCCTCCATTCTGGAAATCCCTAGTCTCTATTAGGGATTTACTAATTGATAAAAGTAGTGATATTAACCAAGCTAAAACATTACTTAATACATGGGGTATCAATGGAAGGATAATAACTGAAGCATATAAATTATTTTCTGGAAAATATACAAAAAGAACTAAAGCATGAACCAGAGTGGTATGATTTACTAATCATATTCCAAAGCATGCAGTATTCTTGTGGATTGCCAAATGTGGTAATATCAGAACCAAAGATAGTTAATTCTCAATCCAAAAAAACATGCAGTGCAAAATCTGTAACCATCAAGAATCGGTGAATCATGTATTTTTGAATGTCAGTTTTCCAAAAGTATTTGAGAACATTAAAAAAAGATAGATATCAAAAGAAAGATCAATAGATTCCATTTCTACATGTTTCAAGAGCTTCAAAGAAAATTACTAAGCCAAATCAATGGAGAATCACATACGAAAAGAAATATTTGGAGCCGTTGTTTATTAAATATGGAGAGTAAGAAACCATGGATAACATGAATAAAAGAAACATGATGTAGATACAATACTCAAAAAAAACAAAATTGATGTTATTTTATACAAGGAATGTAATAGCTTGAATCATCCTTAGATTGTACATATTTTGATATTAAAGATTTTACTAATAAAAAAAAGAAGTAAAATAAGAAGAAGAAGATGATGATGATGATGATGATGATGAAGCAAGGGAAGACAAAGTAGAAGCATAAGAAGAAGAAAAAAAAGTAGAAATATAAGAAGAAGAAGAAGAAGCAAAAGAAGAAAAAAAATTAGAAGAAGTAGAAAAAATATATAATAATGAAAAAGAAGAAAAAGTAAAAGAAGAATTATATAACAAGAAGAAGTAGAAGAAGTAGAAAAAGTAGAAAAATAAGAAGAAAAATTAGAATTAGAAAAAGAAGAAGTAGTAGTAGTAGAGAAAAAGTAGATGAAAAAGAAAAAGAAGAAGAAGAAAAAGAAGAAGAAGAAGAACAATAAAAAGAAAAAGAAGTAGTAGAAGAAAAAGAAGTAGTAGTACTAGTAGCAGAATTAGAAAAAAAAGAAGAATTTGAGGAAAAAGAAATAGAAGAAGAAGAAGTTTAAGAACAAGAAATAGAATAAGAGGATGACGACGATCAAAAAAAAGATGCATAAGAATAAAAAGTAGAAGAAAAAGAATAATAATAAAAAAGAGTAAGAAGAAGAATAATAAATAGTAGAAGAAAAAAAAAGAATAAGAAGAAGAAGTAGCATAAGAAGAAGCAGAAGAAAATGAAGATGCAGAACAAGAAGATGAAGAAGAAGAAGAAAAAAAAAGTAGAAGAATAAGACGATGAAGTTGTAGTAGTAGTAGAAAAGAAGAATAATAAAATAGAAGAGGAAAAAGAATAAGAAGAAAAAGAATATGTAGAAAAAAATGAAGAAGAAGTAGAATAAGAAGAAGAAGGTGAAGTCGAAGAAGAAGAAGAAGAATAATAATAATAATAAGACATAGGACAAGAAAAAGTTGCAAAAGAAGAAGAATCATAAGAAGAAGAAAAAAAAAGGAGAAGAAAAATTGAATAATAAGAATATGAAGAAGCTCAATAAAAAAAGAAGATGCTCAAGAAAAAGAAGATGAAGAAAAACAAAATAAGAATAAGTATAATAAGAAGGATAAGATAAAGATGAAATAGAAGAAGAAGAAGTAGCAGTAGTAGTTGAAGAATAAGAAAAAGAAGAAAAAATAGATGAAAAAGGATAAGAAGAAGAAGTAGTAGAATAAAAATGAGAAGAAGGAGAAGGAGAAGGAAAAGTAGAAAAGAATGAAGGAGATGAAGAAGAAAATGAAAAAGAAGAAGAAGAAGAAAAAGAAAGAGAAGAAAAAGAAAAAAAGTCAAAAAATAAGAAAAAAAAGTCAAAGAAGAAGATGATGAAGAAAAAAAAGAAGTAGAGTAAGAAGAAGAAGAAGAATAAGAAGAAGAAGAAGTAGTAGTAGTAGAATAAGAGTATACAAAAGATAAATAAGAAGAAGTATAGGAAGAAGAAGAAGAAGAGGGAAAAGTGGAAGATGAAAAAGAAGAAGAACAACAAGAAGATGAAAAAGAAGTAAAAGAAGAAGTTGAAGAGGAAGAAGAAGAATAAGTAGAAAAATAAAATGAAGAGGATTATAATGAGGATGAAGAATAATAAGAATAAGAAGTATAAGGAGAAGACTAAGAAGAAGAAGAGAAAAAAAAGATGAACAAGAAGAAGTATAGAAAAAATAATAAGAAGAATATGTAGAATATGAGGAAAAAGAAGACAAAGAAGAAGAAGTACAAAAAAAATAAGAAGAAGAAGAAGATGAGGAAGAGGAGGAAAGGAGGAGGAGGATGGATGGATGGAGGGAGATGAAGAAGTAGGCGTAAAAGAAGAACAAAAATAGGAAAATGAAGAAGAAATATGGAAGAAAAATGAAGAAGAAGAGGATGAGGAGGAGGAGGTTGGAGATGAAGAAGTAGTGGTAAAAGAAG
This sequence comes from Sapria himalayana, assembly GCA_029783825.1. Taxonomy (NCBI): domain Eukaryota; kingdom Viridiplantae; phylum Streptophyta; class Magnoliopsida; order Malpighiales; family Rafflesiaceae; genus Sapria; species Sapria himalayana. The sequence continues at coordinate 700,917 of JAREIK010002342.1, read as the reverse complement.
AAGAAGAAAAAGAGGAAGAAGAAGAAGAAAAAAAAGAGGAAGAAGAAGAAGAAGAAAAAGAGGAAGAAGAAGAAGAAGAAGAAAAAGAGGAAGAAGAAGAAGAAGAAGAAGAAATAATGAAGAAAAAAAAGAAGAAGAGAAAGAAGTCGAAGAAGAGGTAGATGAAGAAGAGGAAGAGGATGAAGAAGGAAAAGAAGAGGAAAAAAAGAGTAAAAGAAGAAGAAAAAGATAAAGAAAAAGATGAAGAAAAAGATGAAGAAAAAGATGATGTAGAAGAAGAGGATGATGATACAAGAAAGGAAGATGAAAAAGATGTAGAAGAAGAAGAGGAGGAGGAGGACGAGAAGAAGAAGCAAAAGAAGAAGAAGAGGATGAAGATGATGATTATGATGATGATTAAGTAGAGGAAGAAGAACAAGAAGTAGAAGAAAAAGTAGAAGAAGAAGATGATGACTAAGTTGAGGAAGAAAATGAAAAATGATAAAAAGAAGAAGAGGAAGAAGTAGAAAAGAAGTAAAGTTAGAAGAAAAGGATTAAGAAGAAGAAGATGAAGAAGAAGAAGCAGAAGTAGAAGAAGAAGAGGAAGAACGAGAAGAAGAAGTAGAAATGGAAGAAAATGAGGAAGGCAAAGAAGAAGACGAATATAAAAAAGAAGAAGAGGAAGAAGATGATGATGATGAATAGAAAGATGAAGAGGATGAATAAGAAGAAGATGTTGATGAAAAAGAAGAAGAAAAGGAGGAGGTGTTGGTGCAAGAAGAAGATCAAAAAGATGAAGAAGAAGAGGAGGTGGTGGAGGAAGAAGAAGATCAAAAAGATGAACAAGAAAATAAACACGAAGAAAAAGAACAATATATAGAGGTAGGAGAGGAAGAAGAAGAATAAAAAAAAGAAGAAGAGGAAGAAAACGAAGAAGAAAAAAATGGAGAAAGAAAAAGAAGAAGATGATGATGAAGATAAAGAAGAAATGAACTATAAGAAAAAGAAGAACAAGAATAGGAAGAAAAAGAAGAAGTGGAAGAAGTAAAAGAAGAAGAAGAAGAAGATGATGATGATGATGATGAAGTGGAAAAAGTAAAAAAATAAAAATAAAAATAAAAAAGAGATGAAGAAGAATAGGAAGAAGAAGAAGAAATAGGAAGGTAAGCTTGGCTTTTCCCATTTCAAGTTTCAACACATATTTCTAGTAGGTTTCTTGTCATAGCAGAAAGTGAGGGTAGGGGAGAAAATGAGCTAGGGCAGACCAGCTCCGAGGAAAGAGAGTCCGTGGGGGATGACAGGAGCCCATCATCGTGAACCAAAAGCTCACAGATGCAATTATCGTGCCGAGGATATCATACAAGTGTGATCTTTGTATTATGTTTTGAATTTTCGTCTATTCGAAGTAGCTTTTAGATATAACAGTAGTTTTTACTTGAATTGACTATGGGATGCTTTTGATTGAAAAAAAAAGGAAGAAGAAGAAGAATAGGAAGTAGTAGAAGAATAAGAAGAAGAGGAAAATATTAAAAAGAAGAAGACGAAGAAGAATATCAATGTGTGGAAGAACAAAAGGAAAAGAAGAAAGAATAAGAATAAGAATAAAAAGTGGTAAAAGAAGAAGAAGTATATGATTATGAGGAAAAAAAGAAGAAAAAGGAGGAATAAGAATAAAAAGAATAGCACGAAGAATAAAAATAAAAAGAAAAATAAGAAAAAGAAAAACCAAGAAAAAAAAATAAGAAAAAGAAAAATAAGAAAATTTTAAAGACAAGTAGAATAAGAAGAAGAAGATGATGATGATGATGATGAATATGAAGAAAAATAAGAAGTTGTAGTAGAAAAAGAAGAAAAAGTAGAAGATTAGAAAAAAAGAATTGGAAGAAGAATAAGAATAAGAAGAGCAAGAAGATGAAGAAAAAGAAAGAGAAGAATAAGAAAAATAAAAGAAAGAGGAGGAAAAATAAGAAAAATAAGTAGAAGAAGAAGAAGAAGGAGAATAAGATTAAAAGGCAAAAGAAGAAAAAAATGATGAAGAATAAGAAGGAGAAATATAATAAGAAGAAATAGAAGATGAACAAGTAGAAGAAAGTGAAGATGAAGATGAAGAGCTTGAAGAAGAAGAAGAAGAACAAAAAGAGGAAGAGAAAATAAGATGAAGAAAAAGAATAAGAGGAATAAGAAAACAATAAGTTGAAGAAGACGGCCGAGCAGTGACGTCCGAGCAGAAGGGTGACAGCGGGGAAGGGAGGGTGCATGTTGAGATGGAAAAAGGAGCTGCCTCTAACGATAGTGATTGATGAAGCAATGTTCAATTGTGCACATGCTTGTCCTTCATTTTCCAGCATTGTTGTGTTTTATCATTGCTATTTGAAAATATGATCACAGATTAGGATTTTGGCTCAGGTGGCTAGCCGCTACTGTCGCCAGATCATCTGTGGGTTTTTCATTTTTGCTCACCATCAGCACCAAGACCAACCTGCTGAATGAGAACCAGGCTGAGACCACCACCATTTCCAGTCCCAGTGGCAACTCAAGATGGTTTTGGGTGGTTCACCATGTAAGCGAACGTATTATTTGTTTGGTATTTCCTTATGTTGTTGCACCAGATACTTGAGTTTGGGTTAAGATTGATGTATCAATTTGCGTTGACAAAGAAACTAGTGAAGCAAAAGTATTCCTCTGAAAAAAAAAGTTGAAGAAGACGGAAAAGAAGAAGAATAAGAAGACAATGTAGAAGAAGAAGAAAAGTAGGAAGAAGAAGAATAAGAAGAAGGAGAAGAAAATAAAGTGGAAGATGAAGATGAAGTAGAATAATCATGAGAAGAAGATGTAGAAAAAGAAATGAAATAATTAGAAGAAGAAAAGAAGAAGACGAATAGGTATAAGAAGAAAAAAAGAAACAACAAGAAAAATTGAAGAATAAGACGAAGAAAAAGAAGAAGATGATGAAGAAGTAAAAGATAAAGAAAGAGAGGAACAAGTAGAAGAAGAGGAGGAGGAGGAGGAAGAAGATAAAGAAAAAGAAGAACAAGAAGTAGAAAAAGAAGCAAAAAAATATTAGAATAAGAAAAAGGAAGAAGTAAAAAAAAATTTTAAGATAAAATATGATAAGAAAAAAAAGATAAAATATGATAAAATAAGAAGAAAAAGATGAAATATTAAGATAAAATATGATAAGAAAAAGATAAAATAAGAAAAAGGAAGAAATAAGTAAAAAAATTTTAAGATAAAATATGATAAAAAAAAGATGATAAGAAGAAAAAGAAATAGAAAAATATGAAAAATAAGATAAAATGAAAAAGAAAAAGAAGAAAAATAATAAGAGTGATAAGAAGAAGGAAAAAAATAAGAAGAAAAGGAGGAAGATGACGATGAAGAAGGAGGTGATTAAGAGAAATAAAAAGAGAAAGAACAAGAACAAGAACAAGAAGAAGAAGAAGAAGAAGAATAAGAAGAAGAATAAAAAAAAGAAGGAGAAGAAAATGTTGATGATGAAGAAGAAAAAGAAGAAGAAGAGGAAGAAGAAAAAGAAGAAGAAAAAAAAGAGGGAATGGAAGAAGAAGAAGAAGAAGAAGAAGAAAATGAACAAGAAGAAGAATAATAAGAGGAAGAATAAGAAGAACAAATGGAAGAAGAAGAAGAAGAAGAAAATGAACAAGAAGAAGAATAATAAGAGGAAGAATAAGAAGAACAAATGGAAGAAGAAGATGAAGAAGAGGAACAAAAACTGGAAGAAGAAAAAGTGGAAGAAGAAGAAAAGTAAGAAGAATAAGAAGAAGTAGAGAAAGAAGAAGAAGAGGAAGAAGAATAAGAGGAAGAAGAATAAGAAAAAGAAAAGGAAAAATAAGATGAAGAATAAAAGGATAAATAAGAGAATAAAGAAGAAGTATATGATGAAGAATAAGTAGAAGAAGAAGAAGAGGAGGAAGAAAAGGAAGAAGAGAAAGATTAAAATGAAAAAAAATAAGAAGATGATGCAAGAGAAGAAAAAGTTGATGAGGAATAAGAAATAAAAGCAAGAAAGGAGAAAAAGAAGATGATGATGATAAAAATGAGGATTAAGAATAAGAAGAATAAGAATAATAGGAAAAGGAGAGGAAGAAGAAGAATCATAAAAAATAATTAGAAGAAAAAGAAGAGGAAGGAGATGAAGAAGTAGGGGAAGAAGAAGAAGAGAAAAAGAGGAAGAAAAATAAGAAGAAAAGGAAGTAATAAAAAGAAGAAGAAGATGAAGTAGAAGAAGGGAAAGAAGAAGAGGAAGAGAAAGAGGAACGAGAAGAGGATTAAAAAAAGAATTAAAAGAAAAATAAAAAAAATAAAAATATGATATAGAAGTAGATCATGATGATTCAGGATAGGAAGAAGGAGAAGTAGTAGAAGAAGAAAATGAAGAAAAAGAATAAGAGAAAAAGAAAAGGAAAAAGAAATGGATGAGGATGAAGAAAAAGAAAAATATGATGATGGAGAGGAAATGGAAGAAGATAAATAAGAATCAGAATAAGAAGTAGATAAAAAGAGGAATAAAAAGTAGATGAAAGAGATGAAGAATAAGACAAAGAAAAAGAGGAAGAAGAAGACGAAGAAGTAAAGAAAGAAGAAGTATAAAAAGAAGAAAAAGAAGAAAAAAAACAAAAGAAAGAAGAAGAAGTAAAATAAGAAAGAGAAGATGAAAAGGAATAAGAAAAAGAAGTATACAAATAATAATAAAAAGAAGAATAATAATAGAAAGAAGAAAAAAAAGAAGAAGAAGAATTGGATGAAGAAGAATCAGAAGTGTAGGAGGATTAAGTAGAAAAAAAAAGAAGAGCAAGAACAAGGTGATGAAGAAGTACATGAAGAAGAGGAAGGAGAAGAAAAGAAGAAGAAGAATAATAATAATAATAATAATAATAATAATAATAAGAGGAACAAGAAAAAAAGGAGGAAGAAGAAGAAAAAGAGTTGATTATGATGAAGAAGAAAAAAAAGAATTACAAGAACAAGAAGAGGAATAAGAAGAAAAAAAAGAGGAAGAAGAAATAGTAGTGGAAAAAGTAGGAGAAGAAGAAGATGAAGATGAAATGTAAAAAGTAGAAAAATAAAAAAAATAAAAAGGAAAAGATGAAGAAGAATAAGAAGAAGAACAAAAACAAGAGAATGAAGAAAAAGAAAAAGAAGACGAGGAAGAATATGAAGAAAAAGAAAAAAAATATGAAGAAGATGAAGAAGAGAAAGAATAAAAAGAAAAATAAGAAAATATGAATGTGTGGAAGAACAAAAAGATGAGGAGGAAAAGAAGAATAAGAATCAGAAGTGGAAAATGAAGAAGTAGAAGATGGAGAGGAAGAAGTAGAAGATGGAGAGGAAGAAGTAGAAGATAGAGAGGAAGAAGTAGAAGAAAAAGAAAAGTAGGAAGAAGAAAAAAAAGAATAGCAAGAAAAATAAAATAAGGAGAAGAAAAATAAGAAAATGTTGAAATATCAGAAGAAGATGATGATGATAATCATAAAGATGAAGAAGAAGATGATAAATTAGAAGAAAAGGATGAATAAGAAGTAGAACAACAACAAAAAAGTAGAAGATGAAGAAATAGAAGAATAGGAAGAAGAATAAGAATAAGAAGACAAAAAGGTGAAGAAGAGGAATACAAAGAAAAAGAAAAATAAGATGATGATGAAGCTGAAAAGAACAAGAAGAAGAAGAAGAAGTATATGAGGAGGTGGAAGAAGAAATAGAAAATAGAAAGAAGTGGAAAAAAATAAAAGTAGGAGGAGGACGAATAAGAAAAAGAAGAATAAAAGAAGAAGAAGAATGAGAAGAAGTTTAAAAGGAAGAAGAAGAAGTTGATGATGAAGAAGAAGGAGAAGTATAATAATAAGAAGTTGAAGTTGAAGAAGGAGAAGTATAATAAGAAGAAGTTGAAGAAGAAGTAGTAGAAAAAGCTGACGAAGAGAAAGAAGTAGAAGAAGATGATGATGATGATGAGGTAGCAGAAGAAAAAAAGGAAGAGCTAGAAGAAGAAGAAGAAAGAGAATAAGATGAAGAAGAAGAAAGAGAATAAGATGAAGAAGAATAAGAAGAAGAAGATGAAAAGATGGAAGAAGTAGCAAATGAGGAAGAAGAAAAAGTTGAATAAGAGGATGAGTAGAAGAGGAAGAAGAAGAAGAAGAAGAAATGAAAGAAAAAGAAATAGAACAATATGAAGAATAAGATAATTTAAAGAATTTTGTGAATAATAGGAACAATATGAACAAGAAGAAGAATAAGAACAATAGGAAGAATTAGAAGAATAATGACAAGAAGAAGAATAAGAAGAAGAAGAAAAAGAGAAAGAATAAGAAGAATATGAAGAAGAAGAATTTTGTGAATAAGAGGAAGATGAAGCCGAAGAAGAAGAAGTAAAAGAAGAAGAGGAGAAAAAAAAAGAATAAGAGGAAAAAGACCAAGAAGAGGAATAATAAAAGAAAAACAAGATTAAGATGATGATGAAAATGAAAAAATAGAGGAGGAAGAGAAGGAGGATGAGGCAAAGGAATAAATAGAATAAGAAAAAGAAGAGGAAGAAGAAAAAGAAGAAGAATATGATAATTTAAAGGAATCAACAAGCTAGAGGATAATTTCAAATACCACTCTATGGGCTGAATATTCAAGAGCTAGATACAAGCCTGACGATAAATTATTTAGGGAATCGTAAAAGGCATTTATATGTTTGAAATTAATGCGCAAATAACAAAGCATAGTAGAAAGGCATTCGATTTTGATAAACACTGGGTTGAAATGGACATTGAATGCTTAAGGAAGATTCTTCATAACAAGTGCAAAAAGGCTTGTTAAGAAAAAATGACAATTCAAGATATTTTCAAATGAGAATGGGAGAAAGAAATTCTATAGAATATTAATGTTTGATGTGGAGGGTTCTTTCACAAGTCATTCCATTAGATCAGAATAATTAAAAGAGAGGTATAAAATTAGTATCTAGATGTGAATGCTACTAAGAAAACATAGAAAGCATAGATCATTTATTCTCTGTAGAAAATATAACTTAAGCAGTTTAGAACAAAATAGAAACAAATATGGGCATTGGAAAAAGAGAGCTTCCTCTTAAGGCCAGAATAAAATATTGGAGACAAACCCACTTAAAGGGTATGCTAGTAAAATGGATTAGAAACAATATGCCTCACGTAGTAATCTGGTGCATATGGAAAATCAGAAATAGAAATAAATTTAAGAACTCTCCAATGCGCGCCAAAAATATAATAGAGAAAATAAGAAGAGAAAGCTCCTCCATTTCAGCCTACAACCCATTAAAAGTCAATGATAAGAACTTAGAGGTAGAGATCATAAAGATATGAAGGTTGCGAACTATTAGGAAACCTCGATTAGATTTTATAACATTCATTTGGAACAAACCACCGAAAGGTAAAGAAAAATAAAGAGAAGATTTTTTTCAAGCTCTTTCAATTCTAGAGAGAGAAAGTGAATTATCTAGAGAAAGTCCATTTTCGTGCATTTTCAAGCTCGATTTCAATCTCACAATGGAGTATAATGGCTTCTTGTCCAAGAAGAAGTCGCTTGCTTCCATTCTTAAAGAACCCGTGCCAAATCTACCTAAGCTTGGGAGGAAGAATGAATTCCCGACAGTTATATTTACTAAGGCAGAATTTGAGAGAATGGAGGAGCCATTCAAGCTCACTCTTGTGGGAAATTTCTCGCATGGCATGCCACGTTTTGATGAAATCCGAGATTTCCTTAATACACTCAAGCTTAACGGAAGCACCAAGACAGGAGACTATGACTCGAAACATGTCTTCCTTCAATTCATGGAGGAAGAGGACTACAACAGAATGTGGCTGCGCGGTCAATGGTTTGTCTCTGGATATCCTATGCATCTGCTAAAATGGACTACTCAATTCTCTCTCATGGAGGAAGCTCAGATAGTTCCGGTATGGCATTCTCTTCCTAACCTTCCATTGCCATTTTTTAATAAAACTTCACTCTACTCTATTGCCACATGCGTCGAGAAGCCTATGCTTATGGATGCGGCCATTGCTTCAATGACATGACCTCATGGAGGAAGGATTTGTATCGAGACAAACCTTGAAGTCTAGCACCCACAAAAAGTTTGGGTTGGTACTGAGGAAGGGGCTGGATTTTGGCAACATATTGTTCTCGAGCAAGCCCCAAGCTTCTGTAAAATTGGCAGGAGGCTCGGGCATGATTTAGAGGCATGCTGGGTGGGCAAGAATAGCTTGGGGGAGGAGAAGGGGAAAGGTAGGGGAAGGGCTTAGGTATGGGTAAGGAAATATAACCCTTTGGAGACCCGTAAGAGGAGTTTAAGCATTATAAGTAAGGAAGATAGACATGAAGAAAGGGCTAAGGATATGGTAGAGGAGGTCTCCTACTGTAAAGGGGATTCAAGGAACGTAGAAAGGCCATTAAGAGGAGAGAAAGCTGGTATAGGGGAAGAGATGAAAGTGGTAGAAAAGAGTAAGGGTGAGGAAGAATTTTCTGGCGATGAGAGGAGAGGAGAGGGTGAGTAGAGTATATAATAAGTCTAAAGACAGAGGCCAGGTTGATTGTTTCGGAGGGAGAAAAGGATAAGTCAAATAGAAAGTAGTCTCGGGGAAGGAAGGGGATTAGAATAAGCAAGCAGAAAACTCCTTTAATAGACAGTGAAACAAATTATAGCTAGATCGAGGAGGATGTTTTGGATTTTTCAGAAACAGAATATGAGATCAAGAGCTGCGATTGTTTTCCTATAACAAAAATTGAAGATAGTATGTGCATGAACAAGCAGAATGTAGATGCAAGAATGGCAACAACGAAATGGAAATCGTATAGAAGGGAGGAAGTAATGGAAGAAGTAAAGATTATGTCTCTTCAATTGGGCAAAATTTGTCTCAATAGATCACAGGTAAGCAGGTCTAGCTCTGTAAAATCTACTAGAAATAAGAAAAAATTTAAATATGAAGTATGATTCAAAATGTACAATGAGCGCACAAGCGAGATCAACTAATAATGGATAGTTGTATCTATTGGAACATTCGTGGGGTGGAAAATAAGCTCTCTCTAAATAGAATTAAGAAATTAACAAATATTCACAAAGCAAAAATAGTCATTCTATCTGAACCAATGATAGATACCTATAAATTCGAATATTATAAAAAAATAATGGGTTTCGATAATGCCACGACTAATATTAATGGGAAAATTGAGGTCATGTGGTATGAAAGTATAGATATTTTAGTTTTGAAATCTACTGAACGGCCTATACACTTTAAAGTAGGAAACTCAGAGACATTTTGTACTGCTATACATGCAAAAAACACCAAAGAAAAAAGAATGTCTTTATGGAAGGAGATGGAGGAGATAGCCCAAACAGATCTTTTCTGGATCATTTGAGAAGATTTTAATGTAATTAGATACCCGAGAAAGAAGTTAGGAGGAAGACGACTAGATTCAGAAGCCATGGCACATTTTAATGAGGCTATTACTAATATGAATCTTTTGGAAGCAGAATTCCTTGATTCAAATTTCACATGGTGTAATAACTGGAAAAAGCGAGGAGTGATTTGGGTTAGATTAGATAGAGTTCTCTATAATGCTAAATGGCTCGCTTACATTGAGAAACTTAAACAGGGCATGTTCTGATCATAGCCCTATGCTATTATCCTTTCGAAAAAGTCGGAAAGCTATAAGAAGCTTTAATTTCCAAAATATGTGGAGTTTACATCACGATTTCGAAAAGATAGTAGAGATATCATGGTCAGAACCCTCATCGAGTAATCCCCTACAAATGCTAGCTACAAAGATGCATAGATTAAGGTTCATGCTGGTGAAATGGAATAAAGAAACTTTTGGTAATATTAATGAGAATACTATTCTAGTGGAAGAAGAGGTTGCATAAAAAGAAAAAGAATATGAATTAAATCAAAATGTTAAAAATAGGCAGGAGCTTAGCAAAGCAGAAGCAACTTTAAAACTAAAATTACACATAGAGGAGGTGTTTTGGAAACAAAGATCGAAGATAAAGTGGTTAAAAAAGTGTGATAATAATACTAAGTTCTTTCATTCTATGGCCAAAATTAAATCTCAAAAAAACCATATAGAAGGTATTAAAATTTCTAAAGGATGTTGGTTAGTGGACGAAGAAGAAATTAAAAGCCATATAGAGGAATATTTTAAAAATCATTTAACCAGAAATAAAAATCAAAGAGACCTATCACTATTGCAAGCATTGAAATGTCAGGTATCTTCAAAAGAGAATGCAAGACTAGTAGAATTCCCATAAGAGGAAGAAGTCAGGAATGATGTATTTAGTTTGAATAAAGATAGTGCAGCAGGACCAGCTGATTGGAATAGTACATTTTTTCAGTATTCTTGGCACATCATTAAGAAGGACCTCCATCTTGCAATCTCTTATATTTTTGCAGGCACAGAAATTACGAAATCATGGGCCCTTTCTTTTATAGTATTATTACCTAAGTCTAAGAATCCACAAAAATGTGAGGATTTTAGATTGATTAGTTTGTGTAATCCGGTTTTAAAAATGTTAGCTAAACTTTTGCAAAATAGGCTAAGTAATACATTCCCTAATATTATTTCTCATGAGTAATCAGGATTTGTGAAAGATAGAATAATGATGGAAAATATAGGCTTAGCCTCTGAAATGATGAGAGATATTAGTATTAAAACTAGAGGGCATAATATGGCAATAAAATTGGATCTCTCAAAAGCTTTCGATAGGGTGGAATGGCTAATTGTATGTTATGCCATGAAAAAGATGGGCTTCTCAGAATTATGGATAGATTTGTTGTTCAGATGTATCTCAAGTGTGTGGGTAAGAATTATAATTAACAGCCACAAAAGAGATGAGTTTAAGCCAGAAAAAGGATAAGACAAAGAGATCTGTTGTCTCCTTATCTGTTTAACATCTATCTGGAATTACTCCTTCTAAATCTTGAAATGAGAATGCAAGTAGGGAATATCTTGTCCTTCAGGCAACCAAGAGGGACTCCGTTGGTGAGTAGCTTGGCATATACGGACGACGTTATTATTTTTACAAATGCTAGCACTAAGTCATTAATAAATTTGATGGAGCTAATGCATACATTAGAGGAGGAGACGGGGCAATTTATGAATAAAAAGAAATGTCAATTTATTATATCATCTAAAACACCGGAGAAGGTGGTTCGACGAGTTAAAGAGATCACAGGCTTCAACCATAAAAAAGATGCTTTGATGTATTTGCATTGTCCGATACATGAAGGAAGATTAAAAGAGGAATATCGTAGCTTTATTTTAGAAAAAATAATAGGCAAAATCGCGGGTTGGAAGGAGGATATGTTAAGTCTTGGAGGAAGAGCTACACTAATCTCCCATGTTTTATAGGGCTCATTGTCCCACTTCTTATTAGTCATCCATCCCCCGAAAAGATTGATAAAAAGCTGGAAAATGAAATGGATAACTTTTTTTGGGGTAAGCGAAAAGGAAAAGCTAAGCTACACTGGCGAAAATGGGACTCATTATGCCACCCAAAGGAGGAGGCGGGTCTGGGTTTTACTAGTCTTGAGGTAGCCACTAGGGCATGGGCCTACAAAGGCTGGTGGAAACAAAAAGAAAATGAGAGTCTTTGGGCAAGATTCATGAGGGCTAAATATAATCGGGGTAATGAAGTTAATAAGAAAAAATTTTTAAGGACATGAAAGATGTTATTGAATCAAAAAATCTTATAAAATCTCTATCTAAACTTAATAAGAGTGGGTGGAAGTGGACTCCAAATCTGCAGGGTGTTTTCACCTTGAAATCTACAAAGGAATATATAAAAAAGAAGAGGAGGGTGTCACCAATTTTTAAATGGGGCTGGGGTAATGATTCTCCACAAAAGATGAACTTCTTTCTGTGGAGAACCCTCCAAGAATCTGTCCCAGTGGATAATAATTTACAAACAAAAGGTATTAAAATAGCCTCTAGATGTGAATGTTACTTTTCAGAAATTGAAAGCACAAATCATTTATTTTCTATAGGTAAAATAGCAGAGGATGTATGGAGCCAGATTCACATTGGTCAGCTAAGTCAAGGAAAGAGGCTTAAAGATAGATTTCTGAGTTGGCTAGGACCTAGCATTGGGAATAAAGTTCAGTCCTGGCTTAGGAAAAATATTCTAATAGTAGTAATCTGGTGTATCTGGAAGGCTAGGAATAAGAGCGGATTTGAAAATGTTCGTATGAACTCAGAGAATATCTTAAAGGATATTTGAAGGGAGATTACAAGTATTTCGGAAGCTTACCCTATTAAAACAAGAAAAGATAAGCCTATTATTGACTTGATAAATCATTGGGGCTTGTCATATGTAAAAGAAAGGGAGTATAGGGCAAAAAGTATCAAGTGGGAGAAACCACCTAATGGTAAAATGTCTCTCAATATGGATGGTAGATTCAATAGTGATATGGGAGTAATAGGGAGATGAGGAGTTATAAGGGATTCGCAAGGAAATGTTCTCAAAGCATTCACGATGAATTTAAAAGGTTGCTCAGCATTATATTCAGAGATTCAAGCCCTCCACAAAGGTTTTAAAATCTGCAATGGGCTTAATATTAAAGAGTTTCAAATTCTAGTGGATCCAAGGATACTAGTTGACCTTGCTAATAAAGATTTAAATCTCTGTCAATATGAAGATTATATAGAGTCTATAAAAAAATATATGGAAGAATGGAACACATCCATTAAGCATATATATCGAGAGGCAAATACTTTAGTGGATAGGTTAGCCAAGGAGGGTGAGTCTATAGGAGAATAGGTTTTTGGCAGAAGTGATCTTCCAGATAAATTCAAAGGCCTGGCAAGGCTTGATGAACTAGGATTTCCATTTGTCAAGATCTGCAAAGACTAGTTTTGTTTAAATAATTTATTAGTGGTGCAAAATTAAGATGACTGAATTTTCGGGGCATATTTGCTTTTTTTTCTAACAGGGTGTTGGGCTGGCATAGGAGAAGGAATGCAGTCTGTTGGTGGTTATATTTTTTCAGCATATCAGAAATAATTAAATGTTTAAATAGGTTATTCCAGGTGATTGGTCTGGTAAGGTGGTCCTGTGTGTTAATGCTTATTAGTGGTGCTAAAGTTTGATGACTAGTTCCTTTGGGGCATATCTATTATTTTATCTAACAGGGTGTTGGGTTGACATAGGAAAAGGAAAGCTGTCTGTTGGTGGTTATATTTTTTTTGAATCTTCAAAAATAATTAAATGCTTAGATCGGTTTGACTTTATGTTTATCTTCTAGTAATCAAGCCCGTTGAAGTAATAGGGAGGCGGGGAATGGTTTTTAGGAGTATGAATGCTGACATTCTACAGCTTAGCCTTCTTTACATTATATAGGTTATATGCATTTGGATTGGTTTGTTGTTTTGCAGGTTACTCCAGATGATTGGTCTGGTAAGGGGTTCTGTGTTTATTGTTTATGATTGTTGTTTTTTTTCTTGACAGACTCATTGTTGAAGAAATAGAAAGGCGGGGTATGTCCTCTAATTGGGGAGTATATTGTTACAGCCTTGTTTGACTGCATTACATACTGAATAGGAGAAGCTATTAAGGAGTCCACACGGTCCCGAGGAGGGACTATGAAAAGTAGACTGCATAAAAAAAAAGAAATGGCATTGTTGCTGCAATTTGTTTTGTAGAGGAGAAAACATAGTTGCTTGCAACAATCAATGCTAAATGTGGGGTTGTATAGTTTTGGGGGTAGAAATTATTTTTCTAGATGCTGTAATTTGTATTGCAGGCTTGACAGAGGAGGTCAAAGAATAGCTGTTTGTTGCAAATTGTGGCAGAGCAAACAAGTTAAATGTGCTAGCCATAAGGGTTAGAAGGTATTGAAATAGAATGGAAGGATGTTAGTTATTTGTTTTGCAGGTTCATTAAATTCAGGAGCAAGCCAAGCATGGAGACGCAAGAGGCCAGGCATTGAAATGGAATATGAGGAAGGGGGTAGGAATTGAGGGTGTTAGTGTCGGTAATCTGTTGGAATGTTTTTTTTTATTGTGTATGGGTATGGGATAGTAAGGGTATGCTCAAAGGAATGAAGTCGATAAGGTAAGTAGCCTGTTATGCTTGTAGAAAGGACATGTAGGTGGGGGTCTATTAGAAGTCTTTTGGGTTAGAGTCTGTTAAGTGATAGGTATGTTTTAATGTTTTTGGTCCAGCTTAAGCAAGATTATCTTGGAGGAGCTCAAGGAAGGAAGGAAGCATGAATAAAGGGCACATCTTGGAGGAGCTCAAGGAAGGCTGGAGCTGAGAATGACACGAGAAAGATAGAAAAAGAGATTATTGCAGTCCTAAATTCCAAGAATACCTAGCACAATATAAAGCTCAATCTAAATTTATGAAGTTTAAATTGGATTTGTTTTTTATTTTGAGAAAGGGTGTAAAAGGAAAAACGGTAGATTTTAGCTTGTAAAAATGGTATTCCTCTGCCAAAATAGAGGGCTAATATAATAAAATAAACCTTTCAAAAAAAAAATCACTGCAAGGTGCAATAGCCTTAAAAAAGGATGGATGTTTCAAAAGGGACATGGGGGCATTAGGGGAAGGAGGGTTTATAAGTGATGAGGAATGAAATGTTATTAAAGCATTTACAATGAGAGGAGTTGCTATCTCAGCCCTGCTTGCGGAAATTATGGCATTGCAAAAATGGCTGGAAATTAGCAGCAACCATAGACTCCAAAATATTCAGGTATTGGTTGATTCACACATACTGGTGGATCTAGCCACAAGAAGGATAGATATTTGGAGGTGCGAGGGAGAAAAACATAGTATTAGACAGACTTTAATAGATTTGAACGGAGAAATAATACACATATACAGAGAAGCAAATACACCGACAGATAGGTTAGTAAAAGAGGGTAGAAAAAAAAATTTTCAAGAATTTGGTGGAGAAGGCATTTTAGATAGATTTAAAGGTAAAATTATTTTAGATAGAATAGGTTATTCTTACTTCAGAGTCACAAAGAATAAAAAAATATAAGATGGAAGAGTTGTGGCTTTAGCAGGCTTAAGCTGGAAAAGTGATAGCTACCCTTGTCTTGGGGGGGGGGGGGATATATAAAAACTAAAGTTAGTAAAAGATTAAAATTAAAACATTGATATATTGATGCTATGTTTATTATTTGGTTGGCTTGGTATTCTTTTAGATAATGAGAGAAAGATGCTCTTTTTTCTCTGATGGCTTTTAGGGAGAGCAAGAAAGGCACAACTAGGCGACATCAAGAGGCAAACATCATAATGTGAGAAATAAACTCTAATTTATATTTTGTGGGGTGTTAGGGGATTTTGACTATTTGCTTGGTTTGTTTGTATGTTTGCTTGTTTTTTATAAGGGTAGAAAAGTAGAAGAAGCTAGAAGGAAGCAAAATCACAAGAGACAGAGTTTCGAGAAGCTATTAGCAAAATTAGATAGCAAGGGACAATGCAAGTCACTGCCTTTACTATGATGATTACATATGCTACTTTTATGCATCATAAGTTAAATGGCATGAATGGAATAAGGGATATAAAGTTCTACAATTACTAGTTGCCACTAGAATAGTAGAAGGAAGGGGGTAGGAGGCCTATGAGGTTCCTAGCCAATTTCAGCATGATGGAAAGGAAAGCAGGAGACAATGCAGGCTACTGCACCTGCTATTCTCCTTTCACATGTTGTTTTAGTATTTAAGGGCAAGGTAAGGAGGAAAAAGCTGTACAAGAGGTAGAGCTAGGAGCTAATCAAAGAATATCTGCATCATGGAAAGAAGAAATCAAGAGCAGACTACTGCCTTTTGTAATGCTACTCACACATGTTTTTTTGATGTTTTTTTGGATGTTTAGGTGTGAAATATAAGGAATGAAAAGTACAGTAGAAGAGACGGGGACAATAAATCTAAGATTATTTTGGACAATTTTACTTGTTTTCTAACTAAGGGGTAGGTGTAAAGTCAACATAAGGTTTCAAAGAGGCAAAACAAAGGCAAGTAGGTAGAATATGCAGCCGAAAGGACAGCAAGGGGAAACCAGTGCAAAGTGTATTGTGATACGAAGAAGGCTAAAAGAATTAATAGTTATAAGAGGTTGTATCTTAGTTTGAGCAATTGTAAAAGGGATAAAAGGAAAAATGGGTGGGATTAGTGGTAATAGCATGGATATTTTATTACTCTATCTTGCAGGAATGTGTCAAAATTGAGAAGAGGTGTAATATTGAGGAAGGATGAAAGAAAGTGACAATTGAAGGTGAAGGTTGATAAAGAGAGGAAGGATGCTACATCTAGAAGGGATTAGAAGAGGTGGCAGTTAGAAAGGAGATGGCATGGTCGGGCAGAATACTAAGAGAAGCTATCAATTTTTAGGTAGAATCTACTTTAGGTTTTATAGAGGCACAAGCTTGTTTTTTTGATTAGATATGGTTGTAAAAAAGGTAAGGGTAATTTCTAGTTTGTAAAAATGGTATTCCTTCATCGAAAGAGAGGGTAACAATAATAAAATAAAACATTAAAAAAAGAAGAAGAAAAAAAAGAAGAAGAAAAATATGCGGAAGAAAAAGAAGAAAATATGAAGAAGAAGAAGAATAAGAGAAACAAGAAGTGGAAGAAGAAGAAGAGGTAGAAGAAGAGGAAGAAAAAGAGGATAAAAAAGAAGAATAAAAGAGGATAATGAAGAGAAAGAAAAAAAAAGTATATAAAGAAGAAGAAGAGGATGAAGATGAAGATGAGGAAGATAAAAAAGAAATAGAACAAGAAGATGAAGAAGAAGTAGAAGAAGAAGTGGAAGATGAAGAAGAAGAAAAAGTAGAAAAAGAAGAATAAAATGATTATGACGAGGAGGAAGAATATAAAGAATAAGTAGATTAAGAAGAATACTAAGAAGAAGAAGAAGAAACAGAAGAATAGGAAAAAGAAGATGAAGAAGAAGTAGAGAAAAAAGAAGAAGAAGAAGAAGAAGAAGAAGAAGAAGTAGATGAAGAAGCAGGTGTAGAAGAAGAAGATGATGATGATGAAGTAGGGGTAGAAGAAGAAGAAGAAGAAGTGAAATAAGAAGAAGAAGAAAAAGAAGAAAAAGAAGAAAGGGAAAAAATATAAGCAGAAGAAGTAGAAGAAGATGAAGAACAAGTTGGACAAGAAAGAGGAAGAAGATGAAAAATAAGAGTAAAAAGAAGAAGTAAAAAAAGAAGAAAAAGTTGTTGTAGAAGAAGAGGTTGATGATGGAGATGAGGAAGAAGAAAAAGTAGTAGTAGAAGACGAATTAGAAGAAGATGAAGAAGAAGATGAGAAGAAGAAAAAGTAGTAGTAGAAGACAAATTAGAAGAAGATGAAGAAGAAGATGAGAAGAAGGAGAAGAAGATGAGGGAAAAGGAAATGAAGATGAGGAAGAAGAAGAGGTTGAAGAAGAAGATGATGATGATGAAGGAGAATAAGAAGAAGTAGTAGTAGTTGAAGAAGAGGAAGAAGACATAAAAGAAGAAGGGAAGGAGGAAGTAGAAGATGAAAATTAATAACAAGAGGAAGAAGAATATGAAGAAGAAGAAGAGGATGAAGTAAAGAAAAGAGAAAAGTATTAAGAAGAAGAAGAAGAAGAGGAAGAAGAAGTAGAAGAATAAGAAGAAGAGGAGAAGGAGGAGGAAGAAGCAAAAGAGAGAAGAAGAAGAAGAAGAGGAAAAAGAAGAAGAAGAAGAAGAAGAAGAAGAAAAAGATTAAGAAGAAGAATTGAAAGATGAAAAAGAAAAAGAAGAAAAGTAGATGAAGATAAAGAAGAAGAAGACGAATAGGAAGAGGAGGAGGAGGAAGAACAAGAAGAAGAAGAGAAGAAGAAGAGGAGGAAGGGGAAGAAGAAGAAGAAGAAGAATAAGAAGGCGGCGAAGAGAAGGAGGAAGAAGAAGAAGAGGGAGCAATAGATGTAGAAGAACATGAAGAAGTGGAATAAGAAAAATAAGGAGAGGAAGAAGAGGAAGAAGAAGAAAAGAAGAAAAAGAAGAAGAAGAAGAAGAGGAAAATGAAGAAGAAGTAGAAAAAAAAGAAGGAGAAGAACAAAAGAACTACAAGAACAAGAAAAACAAGAAGGAGAAGAAGAAGAAGAAAAAGAAAAAAAAGAATAATATAAATCATTTGATGAATAATAGTAAGAGGAGAAAGAAGAAGATGATGATGATAATGAAGAAGAAGAAGAAGATGATATAGAAGAAGTAGAAGAAGAATAAAAAGAAAAAGATAAAAAAAATAAGAATATGAAGTAGAATAAGGATAAAAAGAGTAATAGGATTAAAAAGAGAAAGAGGAAGAAGAAGAATAATAATAATAAAAATAATAATAATAATAAGAAAAAAAAAGAGGAGTTGGAAGAAGAAGAAATAGAAAAAGAGAACGAATAAGAAAAATAAAAAAAAAATAAAAAGAGGAGGACAAATAAGAAAAAGAAGAAGAAGGAAAATAAGAATAAACGAAAAAAGAAAAAGAAGATGATGAAGAAGAAGAAAGAGAAGTATAATAAGAAGAAGTGTAAGAAAAAGAAGTAGATGAAAATGAAGATAAAGATTAAGATGAAAAAAAAGAAGAACAAAAATAGGAAAAAAAAAGAAGAACAAAAAGAAGAAGAGGAAGAACAAATAGCAGAAGAGGAAGGAGAAGAAGAAGAAGTGAAAGAAGAAGAAGAAGAAGAGGAGGAGAAAAAATAATTAGAAGAAGAAGAAGAAGAAGCAGTAGTAGTAGAAGAGTAAAAAGAAGAGGAAGAGGAAGAATAAGAAGAAGAATAAGAAGAACAATAGGAACAAGAAGAAGAAGAAGAGGAAGAAGAAGAAGAAGAGGAAGAAGAAGAAGAGGAGGAGGAAGAAGAAGAAGACAAAGTGAAAGTAGAAGAATAATAATAATAGAAAAAAAAGAATAAAAAGTAGGGCAAATAGGTGTAGAAAGTGAATAAGAGTAAGTAGAAGAAAAAAAAGATGATTAAATAGAAAAAGATAAAGAAGAATAATAAGAATAAGAGGAAGAAGTATATAAAGAAGAAGAGGATGAAGTAAAAGAAAAAGAAGAAGAAGAAAAAGAAGAAGTAGTAGTAGTAGTAATAGTAGTAGTAGAGGAAGAAAAAAAAGAAAAAAAAGAAGAAATGTGGAAGAAGTAGTAGAAGAAGAATAAGAGGAAGAAGTAGAAGAAGAAATAAAAGAGGAGGAAGTAGAAGAAGAAATAAAAGAGGAAGAAGTAGAAGAAGAAATAAAAGAGGAAGAAGTAGATGAAGAAATAAAAGAGGAAGAAGTAGAAGAAAAAATAAAAGAGGAAGAAGTACAAGAAGAGGAAGAGGAAGAAGTACAAGAAGAGGAAGAGGAAGAAGAAAAAGAAAAAGAAGAAGAAGAAAAGTATAAGAATTGGAAGAGATGGAATAAAAAAACAATAAAAAGAAATAGAACAATAAGTATATTAAGATAATGAAGAATAGGAACAAGAAGAAGAAAAATAAGAAAGATAAGAAAGATAAGAAGGAAGAAAAAAAAGAGGAGGAGGTGGAAGAATAAGAAATAAAAGAAGAGAAGGAAGAATAGAGCTCTTTTTTTTCAAAAAATGCTCTTAACTTCTAGAGAGAGAGAGACAATGCTTTCTAGAGAGAGAAAGTGGAAATTTTGGTGAAGAAGAACTTTTTTTAAGTTGATTTTCAAGGGAATCGATTACTTAGAGAATAAGAAATCCTTCTCTTATATTCTTAAAAAGACCGTGCCTACAGTGTCATCTCCTTTGGGTTTTGACGCAAAAAATTTTCAGAATCCCTCGATTCTGTTCTTGGCAGAGGACTTGCAAAGGCTCACGGAACCTCACAAATATACTTTGGTGGGAAAATTCTCACATGGTCGACCACAAATTGATGAAGTACGAGCATTCTTCAACTCTCTGAACTTGAAAATGATGATAAAAATCGGCCTCATCGACGATAAACATTTTCTACTTCAACTATACTGTGAAGAAGATTATCATCGCATATGGCTGAAAGGTGCTTGGTACATCATGGGGTATCCTATGAGTATATTCAAGTGGTCGCCTAACTTCTCTACAAAGGAGGGATCCTCTATAGCTCCGGTATGGCTTCTGTTGCCTATGTTACCGATTCATTTTTTTGATAAAAATGCTCTCTATCATATTGCTTGCACAGTGGGCTCTCCTCTTCTTCTCGATGGTGCTACTGCCACACTCTCAAGACCCAGTGTTACCCGTATTTGTGTTGCAGTTGACCTCCAGAAACCATTACCTACCCGAATATGGATAGGTCTCCCTGATGGAGAAGGTTTCTGGCAGCAAGTAATTTCAGAAAATCTTCCAGCATATTGTACATGCTGTAGGAAAATGGGACATGACATTGAGAGATGCATTGTGAATAAGAGAAGGGCAGATTATGAACAAAAGGTTGAGGAAAGAAGGATGGAGGCTGGGAGGGGCAGAGAGATGGTAAAATACCAAAAAAACCTGAGCAGGAAGAACAAAGTAATAAACTCTCTATAATACAGAATAATGTACAAGATGAAAGGAATCTCATTGAGTACAAGAAAAATAACGAGGGAGAACAGAATATAATGGAAGTTAATAGATCAGAACTGTTTAAAAAAATAGCAACCCTTAATAAGAGAACAAGAATGCAAATAAAAAACAAACAACATAAAAATAAGGCTTGGGCAGCATGATTAGAAGACTTCTCGGAGGAAGAGATTGAGCTACGAAGCTTAACTTCTCTATATACAAATGAGGTTGAAAATGAGCAGAATCTAAAATACACTGAGGATGATATAAATATAGAAAAGTTTAAGCAGAATATGGGAAACAAAGAATGGGCAATTGAAGAAATTAAAATAATGTCAATTCAATTGAGTAGGGATTGGAAAGGAGAGAAAGGAGGAGATTTAAGTTCATTAAAAATACCTAGAAACATGGAAAAATATTTAAACAAAACATATGATACAAAATGTGTAACTAGAGCGCAAGCAAAATCGGCAAACAATGTTTAATTACATTTACTGGAATATCAAGGGAGTTGCAAATCTTCCATCAAGAAATAGAATAAAAAAGTTGATATATACATATAAAATTAACCTCATAATGTTAGCGGAACCAATGGTTGGTGAAGCTCAATTAGAAGAATACAAAAAAATTTTAGGATTTGAAAATGGCTTTGTGAATAAAAATGGTAAATTTTGGGTTTTATGGAAAAATTCATTAAACATAAAATCCTAAAACAAACTGAGCAATATATAAATTTCTGCCTTAATCAAGAGGAGAATGAAATAATTATAGTTATCTATGCTAAAAATAAAAGAGAAGAGAGGAAAGATTTATGGAAAGAAATGGAGAGAATGACATTAGAAAATAAACCATGGATTATTGGTGGTGATTTTAACATAATAAGAAATTTAAAAGAAAAAAAGGGAGGCAGACCTCCTAACAAGAGTGCGGTTTCTCAGTTTAATGATATTATAAATAAAACTAATTTAATGGAGGCTAATTTTTTAGGCTCTCAATTCACTTGGTGTAATAATTGGAAAAATAAGGGTACTATATGGGCTAGACTAGACAGAGTGCTATATAACTATAAATGGTTAGAACAATTTGGCTCGATTAAAGTGAAGCATCTTAACAGGACCTGTTCTGATCATAGTCCATTATTGATCACTATAGAAAATATTACTTTCTCAAATGGTTTCTTTAGATTTCAAAATACTTGGTGCTTGCATCATGATTTTTTAAATATTATAAAGGAATCATGGAAAAAAGTATATCTTGGAAATCCTGTTCAAATTATAAATAATAAACTAAAAAGATTAAAAGAAGTGCTAAAAAATGGAATAAAGAAGAATTTGGGAATATAAATAAAAACATAAAACAGGCAGAGGATTTAGTTTTAGAAAAAGAGCTACAATATGAAAATAATCAAAGTGCAAATGCAAGAAGTGAATTAAATAAAGCACAAGCTGAATTAAAACTAAAACTTTTAATGAAAGAAGTTTTTTGGAAGCAAAAAGCAAAATTAAAATGGCTTAAAGAAGGAGATAAAAATACTAAATTTTTTCAGAGAATAGTTAAAGTTAAAAATCAGAAACATAAAATCATGGGCATAAAAAATGATGAAAATGTATGGGTGGATAAAGAGATAGATATACTTATACAAAATTTAGAAAAGAAAATTAATTTAGAGGATAATGATATGTTAATAAAATTTCCTGAAGAAGAAGAAATTAAAATAGTTGTGTTTAGCATGAACAAGGACAGTGCAGCTGGTCCGGATGGTTGGAATAACTGTTTTTATCAAAAATGCTGGCATATAATAAAAGAAGATTTAATAAAAGCTGTTATCAGTATCTTTTGTGGGGCTGAAATAGGAAAAAAATGGGGAAACTTTCATATAGTTCTCATTCCAAAAATGGAAAACCCACAAAAAGGGAAGGATTTTAGACCGATTAGTCTTTGTAACTCTATATATAAAATACTAGCTAAAATATTACAAAGTAGATTGGCTAATTGTTTACCTAAAATTATCTCAAAAGAGCAAACAAGTTTTATGCAAAATAGATTGATAATGGAAAATGTATGTTTGGCAAAAGAATTGAGTAGAGAAATAGGAACTAAAACAAGGGGAAATAATGTAATCATAAAATTAGATTTATCAAAGGCATTTGACAGAGTGGAATGGAATATTCTTTGTTTTATCATGCGCAAGATGGGTTTCTCTGAAACCTGGATAGATTTAATATACAGATGTATATCGAATACATGGGTGAGAGTTATCATTAATGGAAAACTAGGAGAAGAAATGAAACCGATCAGAGGACTTAGACAAGGAGATCCACTTTCTCCCTCTCTATTCAACATTTATTTAGAATTATTTCTAGTAAATCTCAAAGATAAAATTTTCAAGGGTAAAATAGGAACATTTAGACAGCCAAATAACACTCCCATGGTTTGTTGTTTAGCATATGCGGATGATGTGATGATATTCAACAATGGAGGTAGTAGATCTCTAAATAATCTAATGGATTTATTAAAATGCATGGAAAAAAAAACAGGACAGAAATTAAATAAAAATAAATGTCAATACATGCTTTCTTTCAAGCTCCTATTATGTTGACTCAAAAAATTAAAAATATAACAGGTTTCTCGCACAAAAAAGGAGAAATTATTTACTTGGGCTGCCCAATTTATGAAGGTAGGCTAAAAACTGAATATTTTGAATTTTTGATAAACAAATTAAAAAAGAAATATCTGTCTGGAAGGAAGAATATTTAAATATGGGGCGGAGAATAACATTAATAAAGCATGTGTTAGAAAGTTCTTTAATGCATAATATTATGATTGTTCAACCACCGGCTAAGTTAATTAAGAAGATAGAAAAGGAAATGGCTAATTTTCGTGGGGAAAGAAAGAAGGTAAATATAAATTACACAGGAAAAAATGGAGGGATTTATGTTTCCCTGTTCAAGAAGCGGGTTTAGGCTTTATCAATTTAAATGATTTAGCCAAAGCATGGGCAAGTAAAGGATAGTGGAAATTGAAGGAAAATGACAGTTTGTGGTCGGAATTTATGTGGGCAAAATATTGCATAAATAATGATATCAATAAAGTAAAAGAGAAAAGGAAGAATACACAAGTCTGGACACAAATGCTTAGGCAAAGAGATTTAGGTGAAAAACATTCAAAGCATACCAAAAAAGGATGGAGATGGAAACTAAGCTTAAAAGGATCATTTTCTCTTAAGTCGGTCAAAAATGTGATTAGGAAAAAACAAGATGAAAAAATATTGTTTAAATGGATATGGAATAATGACAATCCACAAAAAATTAAAACATTTATGTGGAAAGTCTTATCGAATATTATACCAACGGACAATAACTTAAAAAAGAAAGGAATTCGGTTAGCATCTAGATGTGATTGTTGTGGAGAAGAGATGGAAACTCTGGATCATCTCTTCTCATTTGGCAAGGTAGCAGCAGAAATTTGGCATAGACTAGGATCTGAATTATTTATAAAATATGAAAATCTTTTACTAAAATATAGACTAAAAAAATAAATTAAATTGAAGGTTACTAATTCAGCACAAAAAAGGATTAAACACAATATTCCATTAATAGCTATCTAGTGCATCTGGAAAGTAAGAAATAAAAGCAGATTTGAGGGGCAAGATATGTCAATAGAAAACATATGGAAAGATATTAAGGAGGAAACCAGTAGAATTTCTGAAACAGCTTTGATAAATATAACAGATAAAAGTTTAGATAACGACACGATAAAATTTTGGAATTTAAAAACTCAACATCAAAAATGGTTTAAAATAATAAAAACAAAATGGGAAAACCCCTCTAAAGAAAGATTGGTTTTAAATATGGATGGTAGCTTCAATAGAAATATGGGAATAGCTGGAGGAGGTGGGGCAATAAGAAACTCGGAAGGAGGACTAATATTAGCTTTCACAAGGAAATTCCAAGCATCTTCGGCATTGCAGGCAGAGATTCTAGCGTTAAGAGAAGGATTAAGAATATGTATAGAGAAAGGTATAAAAAAGATAGATGTTCAATTAGACTCAATAATTGTAGTGAACCTAATTAACAAAAAAACTATAATATGGAGATACGAGGATGAAATAGAAGATATATTAAAAGATATAAATAAATTAGATCTTACTGTTAGGCATATCTATAGGGAAACTAATGCTTTAGCGGATAAGCTTTCAAAAGAAGGTAAAAACAAAGGATATCAAAATTATAACGAAGAAAATATTTCGCAAATATATCGAGGAATAATAAAATTAGATAGTGAGGAATTTCCATATATCAGAAAAATTAAAGAATAAGATCTCTGAAATTTTTTGATAACTCATATGCATATAACATGGCATAAACTGTATCGCCTCGGTCCTATGGGGTGTTTCAAAAGACAGATCAGAATATATAAGGTAGGAACTCTATGTAAGACTCCTGTTTTTTTTTTTTTTTCAGGTATTTTCTGTTTTTTTTTTGGGGTTTTTTCTGTTTTTTTTTGTTTATTCTGGTTTTTTCTATTTTTTCTCTTTATCTCTAACATTCCTAACATGTGTATTATTAAGATAAGATTGTGATCAGCTCAGCCTTAAAACAGTAAGTGAGCTAGAAGGAAGGGCACTATGCAGGAATAGTATATTTATGAATGTAGTTTTTGTAAGTTTTTTGCAGGCAGGTTCAGCAAGGTTCAAACAAATAGAAATGTAACTTTATGGCTGTGGATTTTTCTTTCTCTTTTATTAGGGTCTGGAGTCTGTGTTATTTTAGCAGAGTTTATGTTATGTATGTTTGGTATAGGTAGGACTCGGTAGTCTATGTTATATATAAGTTCAACAGTCATGTAAAATAGTGTCTAGTTTTAGATGGACATGTCTAATGGTGGACATCAAAGCTTGAACAAGATATAAAGGTTCAACAAGGCAAGACAAAGAGCAAAGTGGAGCAATAGAAACACACATCAAAGGATGGAATATTGGGGGAAAGTTAAAGAGAAGAAAATGTAGAAATATTGTGGAGGAAGCTGTCGCTCAAGAAGAAATGTCATGGAAGGGAGGATATTCATCATAGGGCAAAAAGATTCAAAAAGAAGTCACAAATACTCATCAAATGGGCAACAAATAAAAACTCGTGATACTTCAAAAGGGGAAGAGATGAGCACAAATGATTACCGAAAGATATCAAAAACGCAAAGGGGAGCAACACGAAGAGATATTCATGAAATCATAGCATAAAAAGAGCTAATTCATACTCTTAATTTTTAAATATAGCTTATAGATAAATGAAATCACACTATAAAGTGAATTTCTAAATTGCAATATATGATTATTAGATAGTGGCATATAAGTGGTTAGATGGGTGTAAAGGGCTTTGGGTAGCAAGTAAGTAGGTTGTAAAAAAGGTATTCCTCCGCCAAAAGAGATGGTTAATTTTAATAAAACAAACTTTATAAAAAAAAAGAAATAAAAGAAGAGAAAGAATAAGAAAAAGAAGAAAATAAAAAGAGGAGGAAGAATGTGAAAAAGAAGAAGAAGAAGAAGTAGTGGTAGTAGTAGTAGTAGGAAAAGAAGAATTAATGGAAGAACGAAAATAGTATGATGTTGAAGGAGGAGTACAATAAGAAGAAGTGAAAGAAGAAGAAGAAGTAGATGAAAACGAAGATAAAGAAGAAGAGGAAAAAAAATAAGAACAAAAAGAGGAAGTAAGAGAAGAACAAAAAGAGAAAGAGGAAGAAGTAAAAGAAAAAGAAGAGGAAGAAGTAAAAGAAAAAGAAGAGGAAGAAGTAAAAGAAAAAGAAGAAGAAGAAAAAGAAGATGAAGTAAAAGAAGAAGAAGTAAAAGAAAACTAAAAAGTAGTAGTAGTAGTAGAAGAATAAGAAGAATAAGAAGAGGAAGAAGTAGTAGAAAAAGAAGAATAGGAAGATGTAGAAGAAGAAATAAAAGAAGAAGGTGTAGAAGAATAAATAAAAGAGGATGAAGTAGAAGAAGAGGAGGAGGAAGAAGAAGAAGAAGCAAAAGTTGATGAAGAAAAGTATAAGAATTGGAAGATGAAGAATAAAAAAAGAATAACAAGAAAAAGAACAATAAGAAGAATAAGATAAATAAGAATCAGAACAAGAAGAAGAAGAAGAATAAGAAAGATAAGAAGGAAGAAAAAAAAAGAAGAATGAGAATAAGAGGAATAAGAATAGGAAGATGATGACAAAGAATAGAAAGAAGAATAAGGAAAAGAAGAAGAATGAGAAGGAGAAGATGATGATGTTGATGAAGAAAAAGAAGAAGAAGCGGAGGAGCAGGAAGATGAGGAGGAAGAAAAAAATAAGAAGAAAAAGGAGATGAAGGAAAAGAAGAAAAAAAACAACAAGAAGAAGAATAAAAAAAGAAGAAGAAGAAGAGTAGGAGGAGGAGGAGGAAGAAAAAAATAAGAAGAAGAAGATTAGAAGGAAGAGGAAGATGAAGAAGAAAAAGAAGAAGTGGTAGAAGAAGACGAAGAAGAATAACATGAAGAAGAGGAAGAAGAAGAGGAAATACTGGAAGGAGAGTTAGAAGAAGAAGAAGCATATGAAGAGAAAGAAGAAGTAGAAAAAAAAGGAAGAAGAATAATCAAAAGAATGTGAATAATAAAAAAAAAAGAAAAGAACTACAAGAACAACAAGAACAAGAGGAGGAGAAGGAGGAAGAAGAAGAAGAAGAAGAAGAAGAAGAAGAAGAGAGAAGTTGAAGAAGAAGAGAGAAGTTGAAGAAGAATAATAATAATAAGAGAAAAAAAGTAGAAAAAGAAGAAAAATAAAAAGGAGTTGAAGATGAAAAAAAAGAAGAAGAGGAAAAAGAAGAATAAATAGAAGAAGATGAAAAAATTGAAGAAAATAAGATGAAGAAGATAATGAAGAAAATGAAGTCTAAGAAGAAGAAGAAGAATATGAATCAGTGGAAGAATATAAGCAAGAGGAGGAAGAATAAGAATAAGAATAAGAATACGAAGAGGAATAAGAAGTAGAAGATGACGATGAAAAATTAGAAGAAAAAAAGAGGAGGAAGAAGAAAAAAAATAATAACAAGAAGAATAAAAAAGAATAAAAAAGAATAAAAAAAGAATAAAAAAAGAATAAAAAAAGAATAAAAAAAGAATAAAAAAAGAATAAAAAAGAAAAAATAAGAAAAAAAAATAAGCAAATGCTAAAGAAGAAGAATAAAAAATGATGTAAATGATGAAAAGTTGATGAAAAAGAAAAAGATAAAGATGAATTAGAAGTAGAAGATGAAGAAGTAAAAGAAGAATATAAAGTAGAATATGAAACAAAAGAGAAGAATAGGAGGAAGAATAGGAATAAAAAGAGCTAGAAGATGAAGAAAAGGATGAAGAAAGAGGAGGAGGAGGAGGAGGAGGAGAAGAAGAAGAAAAAGAAGAAGAATAGGAGATAGAAGAAGAACAAATAGAAGAAGAGAGAGAAAAAAAGAAGAAAAATAAAAGGAGGAAAAAGAAGAAAAAGAAGAAGAGAAAGAAGAAGAATGAGAAGAAGAATAAAACCAAGAAGAAGAAGATGATGATGAATAAGAAGAAGAATTAGTATAATAAAAAGAAGAGGAAGAAGACTAAATAGATGAAAATGAAGATTAAGAAGAAGATTAGGAGGAAAATGAACAAATAGAGGAAGAGGAAGAAGAAGTAAAATAGAGGAAGAGGAAGAAGAAGCAGAACAAAAACAAGTAGAAAAAGAATAATAAAAAATATAGGAAGAAGAAGAAGAAGTGGAATAAGAAGAAGAAGTAAAAGAGGAAGAAGAAGAAGATGATGTTGATGTTGATGTAGAAGAATAAAAAAAATAAGAAAGAATATGAAGAAGGAGAAGAAAAATAATAGGAAGAAGAAGAAGTAGTTGTAGAATAAGAGTAAGAGAAGAAGAATTAAAAGAAATGAAAGTAGAAGAAGAAGAATAAGAAGAAGAAGAAGAAAGAAAGAAAAGTATAAGTAGAAGATGTTTAAAAAATAGAATAAAAAGAAGAATAAGAGAAAGAATTAGAAGAAGAAGTAGAAGAAAAAGAGTAATAAATAGAAGGAGAAGAAAAAAGGAAGAAGTAGAAAAAGAAGAAGAAGTGGAAGAAGAAGAATAAAAAGAAGAACATGAAGCATAAAAATAAAAGTATGAGAAAAGGAACAAGATGAAAAAGAAAATGAAGAAGAAATATAACAATTAGATGAATAAGATAATGAAGAATAGGAAGAATAACAAGAAGAAGAAGGATAAGAATAAAAAGAAGGATAAGAATAAAAAGAAGAAGAAGATTGATAAGAAGCAAGAAGATGAAAAAGAAGAAGAAAAAAAAATGAAGGAGAATGTGAATAAGATGAAGTAGATGAAGAAGAAGAGAAAAAGAGGAAGAAGGAAAAGATTAAAAAGATCAAAAATAAGAAGAGTAGGAGGAGGAGGAAGTTGAGGAGGAAGAAGAAGAATAATAAGAAGAAGAATAATAATAATAATAGTAATAATAATAATAAGAATAATAATAATAATAATAATAATAATAATAAGATGCTGATGATGATGATGAGGAAGAAGAAGAAGAAGCAAAAGTGGAAGTAGAAGAAGTAGAAGAAGTTGAACAAAAATAAGAAGATAAAGACTTGGAAGAAAAAGTAGATGAAGTTGTGGAGGTGGAGGATGAGGAGGAAAAGAATAAAAAAGAATAATAATAGGAAGAGGAAAAGAAGAAGAAGAGAAATAAGAAAAAGAAGAAGGAGTAGAAGAAGAAGAATAATAATAAAAAGAAGAGTAAAATATATAAAAGAACTAGAAAAGGAAGAAGAATAAGTAAAAAAGAAAAGAATATTAGGAATATAAAAAGAACTAGAAGTGTAAGAATAAGAAGAAAAAAAAAGTAAAATAGAATTATTAGAAGAATAAGATAAAGAAGAAGAAGAAGAAGAAGAAGAATATGAAGGAGAAGAAGA
Organism: Sapria himalayana; assembly: GCA_029783825.1. NCBI lineage: Eukaryota > Viridiplantae > Streptophyta > Magnoliopsida > Malpighiales > Rafflesiaceae > Sapria > Sapria himalayana. The sequence goes on along the minus strand of JAREIK010002342.1, from coordinate 671,488 downwards.
AAAAGGAGATGAAGAAAAAGAAGAACAAAAAGAAGAAGAATATGAATAAAAGAAGAAAATGAGGAAGAAGTGGAAAAAGAAGTAGAAGAAGAAGAAGAAGAAGAAGAAGACAGATGGAAAGAAAAAGAAGAATGAGATAAAGGGTAAAAAAAAAAGAAGAAGAGGAAGAAGAAATAGTAAAGGAAGAGTAGG
>JAREIK010002342.1:640499-668296 GCA_029783825.1 Sapria himalayana | reverse complement strand
GGATAATAAGCAGAAAAAATAGGAGAAATAGAAGAAGGATTAGGTGGAGGAGCATAAGAAGAAGAGGAAGAACAAAATAAAAGAAGAAGAATGAGGAGGAGGAGGAGGAGGAGAAGAAGAAGAAGATGGAGAAGTAGTAGTAGTAGTAGTAGTAGAAGTAGAAGAAAAAGAAAGGGATTCAAATCTATCTTTGAGCTGCTATGATTTTTAAAACTACTAAGCATAATATTAAATCCCAGCCTAATCATGTTCTAATGGTTCAAAATAGAAAGGGATTCAAGATTAAGGAAAAGGGCAAGGGCAAGGATAAGGGCAAAAGAAAGTTCAATGCTCAACCCAAACCCAAACCTAAACCCAAGGCTAAAGCCCCAAAGAAGTGTATTTGTTTCTTTTATAATAAACTAGCCATTCGAAGAAAAACTACAAGTTGTATTTAGAGGATCTGAAGAAGAAGAAGAATAGTGAGACTAGTTCTTCACATATTTATGCTATACAAATTAATTTTTCTTTTTCTAGTTCCAAGGTATTAGATACTAGATGTGGATCTCACATTTGTACACATGTGCAGAGACTCAAAAAAAGTATACAATTAAAGAAATGTGGATCACACATTTCTAGTTCCTAGCTATATGAAGTTATGAACTTACTTTGCCCAATTAGCTTTTGTTAGTTTTAGACAATTGTTATTATGTTCCTACAATGTGTAGAAATATTATTTCAGTTTATTATTTGGATATTGATTGTTTTTTTATTAATAATAATAATAATTGCTCTATTTTTCATAACGACAAGTTCTATATAAATGCCTATTTTCAAGATTGTTTTTATGTTTTGAACCTTCAAAAATTTAATGGTTTTCATGTCAATAACATAACTACTAAAAAATTTAAATCAAGTGATTTAAATTCAACCTATTTTTGGCACTGTCACTCTGGTCATATAAATGAGAAACACCTTTGAATTCATTTGATTTTTTATCATATAATAGATATGAATATTGTCTATTTGGTAAGATGACAAATGTTCCCTTTATTGGACACAAAGAAAGGGAAAATGAATTATTGGATCTCATACATATAGATGTATGTGGAACATTAAGTTTAGATGCTAGAAAAGTTTACAAGTACTTCATTACATTTACTGATGACTTCAGTTGATATGGTTATGTCTACTTGATGAGACATAAATCTAAATCATTTGAAATATTTAAATATTTTCAAAATGAAGTACAAAATTAAATTGGCAAGCCAATCAGGTCACTTCAATCTGATCTAGGTTGTGAATATATGAGCCAAGAATTCGATGACCATCATAGAACTCGTGAAATCATTTCACAATTAACTCCCCCTGGAACATCATAATGGAATGATGTGTCTGAGAAGAGAAATTGAACTTTATTAGATATGGTTTGATCTATGATGAGTCCAATAGACCTTCAATTTACCTTTTGGGGTTATGCACTTGAAATAGCTGTATTCACACTAAATCGAAGTTCCATCCAAAGTGGTTGAAAAGACACCATATGAGATGTGGACGGATAAAAGACCTTGTTTGTCTTTTCTTAAGATTTGAGGTTGTGAGGCTTATGTAAAACCTCATGTTTCAAATAAGCTAGAGCCCAAATCTAATAAATATCTTTTTATGAGGTATCTTAAAAAGACTAAGGGGTACTACTTTTATAATCTCTTACAGAATAAAGAGTTTGTTGCTCGTAATGGTGTCTTTCTAGAAAGTGAATTTATTTCTCAAGGAACCAACAGGAGTAAGGTACAACTTGAAGAAGTTCGAGAACCAAGTGATAACATTGAACTGTCTGTGAATACTTATAGTCAACAAACTATTACTGACACACCTCCTATAGTACAAAAACTATGTAGATCTGATAGGATAAGTCAAGAGCCGGAGAGATATCGATTTTTTGTGACTGATAAAAATGATGTATTGTTAGTTGATCAAAATGAGCCCCACTACCTATCAAGAGGCTATGTTGGATCTAGAATCTGAGAAAAGGTTAGCGGCCATGAAGTCTAAAATTCAATCTATGTATGATAATCAAGTATGGACCTTTATTGACCCACCTAAAGGTACAAAGACCATTGGGTGCAAATGGGTTTTAAAAAAACTACCATGAATGACAAAGTGCATACTTAGTAAGCAAGGCTAGTTGTAGGCCTATCAAAATTCAACACGACATGATTAACCGACATGATTAACCATGATTAAATGAGTTTGTGTGAGACTTAAATGGGTTTGGGTGATAAATGGGTCAACCTGTTTAACACATTTAATAAATAGGCCATGTTTGGGTGAAACATGCTAATTTATTTATAACCCATTTACCAGTTTTAATAAATGAGTAAATGGTTAAATGGGTGGTTTACCGTGTTAAATGGGTTAAACATGTGGTAAATAGGTGAATGGGTCAAATGACTAGTTTATTGTGTTAAACCAACTCAACCCAACTCAACCAATTAAAATTAGATGTGTTAAATGAGTCATGTCGTGTTACCCATTTGTTAAATGGTTCATGTTCGTATTTTCATTTTTTACCCATTTTTTAAACGTGTCATGTTTTAGTTAACATGTTTTTCACTCATCAGCCATTAACCAATAACTATTTAACCCAACCCAACCAGCTTGACACCCCTAGCTAGTTGCAAAAGGTTTCAAACAAACTCATGGTATTGACTATGATGAAACTTTTTAACTTGTAGCTATGCTTAAGTCTATCAAAATTCTTATTGCCATTGCTGCATATTATGATAATGAGATTTGCCAAATGGATAGTAAATATGTGTTTCTTAATGGAAACTTACTTGAGGATGTGTACATGACACAACCTGAGGTTTTTATACAACCTATGATTTGTGGTAAAGTATGCAAGCTTCAAAGATCCATTTATGGTTTGAAGCATGCCTCTTAGAGTTATAATCTTCATTTTGATGAATTAGCCAAAGGGTTTGTATTTGTCAAAAATGAAGATGAACCTTATGTTTATAAGAAAATTAGTGAGATCATAATTGTATTTCTGCTATTATATATTGATGAAATTTTACTCATTGGGAATGATATCCCTACCTTGCAGAATGTCAAGTCTTGGTTAGGAAAGTGTTTCTCAATGAAAAACTTAGGCGAAGCTACCTATATCCTAGAAATAAAGATCTATAGTGATAGACCTAAGAGGCTGATTGATCTAAGTCAGTGTACTTACATAGACAAAGTACTGAAATGGTTCACTATGCAAGATTACATGTGAGAATACTTGCTTTTGTCTCATGGTATTCCTCTTAACAAATCTCAGTGTCCTAACACTAAAGATGAGAAAGAGCGGATTAGTAGGATTCCTTATGCCTCAGAAATAGGATCTATCATGTATGCCATATTGTGCACTAGACTAGATGTATCTTATGCTTTAAGCATAACAAGTAGATACCAGTCAAATCCTGGTGAGTTATTTGATAGTTGTCAAAAATATTCTTAAGTATATGAGAAGGTCTAAAGATATGTTCTTAGGGTATGGCGGATTGAAAAATGATATGGTTGTAAAAGGTTACACAGATGCAAGTTTCCAATCTGACAAAGATGATTTCTGATCTTAATTAGGATATATGTTTTGTTTAAATGGTGGTGCAATTAGTTCGAAAAGTTCAAAGCAAAGCACTTATGTTGATTCTACAACTAAAACTGAATACATTGTAGTATCTGATGCAACAAAGAAAGTAGTTTGGATCAAGAAGTTCATTATTGACCTTGAAGTGGTTCATAGCATTACAAATTCTATTGATGTGTATTGTGATAATAATGGTACTATTGCACAAGAAATCATTGAGAGAGGTGACGTTAAGATATGTAGAGTTCCAACAAATGATAATGTTGCTAATCCATTGACTAAGCCTCTACCACAAACAAAGTATGTTCATCATGCTAGGTTCATAGGTATTAGATACATTGATGAATTGGCCTAGCACAAGTGAGAGATTATTAGTAAATTAGCTCTAGGCCTATCGTATGGACATGTTATGTTGACTATGTGTTAGAATTAATTAATTATTATTATTTGCATGGTTATTATATATAATATCTTTGAAAAATATTTTTATTTTTTCTAAATATCCCTAATAAGTTATTGTTATGGGAATACCAATGAATTAAGATTAGTATAAAGTGTTATTGATATTCATGGGATGAATATGTGTATGATATACAAATCAAATTTATATCTATTTGTTGAGAACAAATATTGGAAAGACCTATCTTGAGATTAATACATGGATCAAAGTCATAAGTTAATCTCTAATAGAATTTTATTAAATCCTTTGACTTGAGAGCATTATAGTTCTCAACATAAGGAATATTGTGCTTTGATATAATCAAACACTGTCATTAATCAGATGACTATAAAGGTTAAACTTGAACATAGAAAGAATTATGTAGTGAGATATGAGCGATTAAGATGGAATTTGTCTTTTTTATTATAATAGAGATATCTCTGGGTCTCCTTGACAATTGAGACTGAGAAATGCATGGTAGTGCTTAAATGAATTGTTGGAGATCAACATCATTTGTTTAGTCAGTCTAATTGGGTATCAAGTAATCAAAGATAGAATGATATAAGGTTGAATTTATACGTGCCTTATATTCTATCAAGATATCATGAGTCAAATAAATTATGTCATTAGCTATATTAAGATTGTCTCGGATCAAGAGCTTTTCATTTAGCCTGGGTAGTCATAATATTTTACTAGAGGCCACATATGACTTGTAGGATCAAAATGTGATAAAAACCTACTATGAATATTAATTGAACTAATATAGTCACACATTAAGAATGAATAATAACAGTTATAATTTTTTATTCTTTGTAATAATTTAAAATGATGAGATTATTTTAAATCACCAATAACAATTAGGTATTATTTAAATTCTAATTTAATTTTGAGAAATTTTAAATTCGTGATTTAAATAAATAATTAATTTCTTACATTAAACATGAGTTTTAATGAATAAATTCATTTAAAAAAGGGTTTTAAGGATTTGAATTTAAATTATTATTATTTAAAAGAGTTTAAATATATAATTAAATTTATTTATGATTAAAATTTTAGTAGACTCGTATATATATACGTTAGACATTTTTGATCCAAGTAGTCGTATTTTATAAAATAGAGAGAAACCCTTTCATTTTGAAAAGACAAATTTGAACTAGTATCCAACAATATCATTCATTATTTGTTCGTGTGTGAATACTTGTAAAGGGTGATCATTTTTTCAGAAAGGCAACACATTTGAAGATCTAGATAAACCAAGATGCACACTTTGAAGGCTTGATGAATCGATCTACAAAGGGTAAGTTTCGTTTAGCCTTACTTCATGTTTTTATGAAATGCATGTGATCCTTTGTGGGTTAAAAGATTAAAATTATACATTTTGTTGTGTTTATGTTGCAATTAAATTAGATATTCTGCCCAAAACACCAACAAAAAGAAGAAGGAACAGAAGAAGTAGAAGAAGAAGAAGAAGAGGAGGAAAAAAGATAAGAAGAAGAATAATAAAGAGAAGAAGTAGAAGAAAAAGAATAAGAAGAAGAATAAGAAGAAGAAAAAGAAGAAGAAGAAGAAAGGGAGAAGGAAAAGGAAAAGAATAAGAAGAATAAGAAGAAGAATAAGAAGAATAAGAAGTAGAAGTAGAAGAATAACAAGAAGGATAAGAAGAAGTAGTAGAAGAATTAGAATAAGAATAAGAATAATAATAATAATAATAATAATGATTAGTAGAAGAAGAAAATTTAGAATAAAAAGTACAAGAAGAAGATGGAGAAGAAAAAGAAGAAATAGAAGAAAAAGAAGAAAAAGAAGAAAAAGAAGAAAAGGAAGAAAAGGAAGTAAATGAAGAAAAAGAAGTAAAAGATGAAAAAGAAGAAAAATAAGAAAAAGAAAAAAAAGAAAAAAAATGAAGAAAAAGAAGAAAAAGAAGAAAAAGTATGAGATGGAGAAGGAGATATAGAAGAAGAAGATGATGTAGATGAACAAGGGCAAGAAGAAAAAGATTGAGAATGAGGAAAAGAAAAAAAAGAAGAAAAAGAATTAAAAGAAAAAGAAGAAGGAGAATAATAATCAAAAGAATAGAAGAAGAAAAATATGTAAAAGAAGAAAGAGAAGGAGAAGAAGAGAAGGCAGATGAGGAGAAGTAGTAGAAGCAGAAGAAGAAGAAGAATAAGAAGAAGAAGAAGAAGAAGAAGAAGAGAAGAAGAAATAGAAGAAGAAGGGGGAGAAGAAGAAGTAGTAAAGCAGAAGAAGAAGAAGAAGAAGAAGAAGTAGTAGTAGTAGAATAAGAAGAAGAAAAAGAAGTAGAGGAAGAAGAAGGAGATGGAGAAGGAGAAGAAGAAAAGTTGAAGAAGAAAAGGGAGAAGAAGAAGGAGGAGGAGGAGGAGGAGGAGGAGGAGGAGTGGAAGAAGAAGAAGAAGAAGAAGAAGAATAATAATAATAATAATAATAATAATAAGAAAAGGAATAAGTAGAAGGAGAATAAGAAGAAAAGTAAAAGAAGAAGAACAACAAGAAGAAGCTGAATGAAATGAAGAATAAGAAGAATGAGAAGATGAAGAGGAAGAAAATAATAAGATGAACAAGAATAAGAAGAAGTAGAAAAAGAAGAAGAAGAAAAAGAAAAATTTGAAAAATAAGAATAAAACGAAGAAGAATAAAATGAAAATGAAGTAAAATAAAAAAAAGTGGAAGAAGAATAAGTACAAAAAGAAGAGGAAGAATGAATATAAGAAGAAGGAAGAAATTTGACAAAAGGAGGAGGAGGAGGAGTAGTATTAGGATAGGAAGAGGAGAAGAATAAGTAGAAGAAAAAGTAGTAAAAGAAGAAAAAGAAGGAAAAGATGGAGAAGAAAAAAAAGAAGAAGTTGCAAATGAGGAGGAAGAAGAAGGTGAAGAAGTGCAAGAAGACGAAGAAGAAGAATATTAATAATAATAAAAATAATAATAATGATAATAATCAAAAGGAGAAAAGAAGAAGAGGAAGAAGAAGAAAAAGAAGAAAAGGAAAAGGAATAAGTTGAAGAAGAAGAAGAATAATAATAATAATATGAAGTAGAAGAAGAAAAATAAGAAGAAGAAAACTAATAAAAATAAAATAAGAAGAAGAATAAGAAAAAGAAATAGTAGAAGAATGAGAATAAGAAGGAGAAGAAGAATAAAAATAAGTATAAGGAGAAGAAGAATAAAAATAAGTATAAGGAGAAGAAGAATAAAAATATGTATAAGGAGGAGAAGAAGAAGAAGAAGAAGAACACGAAGAAGAAGAAGATGATGATGATGATGATGATGATGAATGAGAAAAACAAAGAAAAAGATGATGTTGAAGAAGAAGCAGAATAAGAAGGATAAGAAGAATAAAAAGAAGTAGAAGAAGAAGAAAATGAAGAAGAAGATGAAGAAGAAAAGTTGAAGAATAATACAAAAAATAAGAAGAATAATAATAAGAAGTGGAAGAAGATGTAGACAAGCAAAAATAATAAGAATAACAAAAAAAAAAGAATATGATGTTAAAGAAGAAGAAGAAGAATAGGAAGAAGATGATGATGAATAGAAAGACGAAGAAGTGGGAGAATAATAAGAAAAAAAGAAGAAGAAGAAGCATAAGAAGATAATGAAGAAGAAAATTATTTCATTTGCTATTTTTTTAAAAAATACTCTCGAGTTCTAGAGAGAGAAATAATGATTTCTTGAATGATAAATTATAATTTTTGGTGTGAAAGAAGCCATTTTTAGCTAAAAATTGATCAAATGGACTTCTTAATGCAAAAGAAGTCATTTACTTCTCATTTAAAGAAAAGCATGCCATGTTACGCATCTTCCTTGGAAATTTACATGAAAAAAATGGAGAGCCCTCGATAACCATTTTCCTCGACAAACATGGATAGGCTCACTAAAGCTTATAGATACACTATGGGTGGAAAATTTTCACATGGACATCCTTGCATTGTAGATATTCAGGCATTTTATGCTTCCTTGAAGCTCAAAGGTCTAATAAAAATTAGTGTCTTGGATGCTAAACATATCCTAGTGCAACTGTACCCAGAGGAAGATTATCACAGATTATGGCTGAAGGGAATGTGGTACATCATGGGCTATCCTATACGAACCTTCAAATGAATGCCTAACTTATTAACAAGGGAGGAATCCCCATTGGCCTCGATATGGTTCCTCTTCCATTTGCTTCCCATTCATTATTTTAATAAGTACCCCCTCTACCACATTACAAATGCAGTAGGCACCCCTCTTCAACTTGACGGGGCCACTACAACTCTTGCAAGACCGAGCATGGCTCAGATATACAGAGGTTTATTTTCTGAACCATATTCTCCATAGAATATAGATTGGGAACCAAGAAGGGTAAGGTTTCTTGCAACAAGTAGTTCCAAAAAACATCCCCTCTTATTGCTAGACATGCAAAAAGCTTGGTCATAGTGATGAACAATGTATTGTTAGAATAAAAATGGAGGAGTAAGGGAAAAGGTTAGAAGGAAGAAGAAAATAGGTCGAGATGGGGAAAGAGTTAGTGAAATATCAGAAAAAAACTTCATAAATTCCATACATGAGCCAGCCTTAGGAGGATGAGGGCTTAAAGTTAGTTGAGCATTTAGAGGAAAGGGAGGAGTTAAAGAATCTGAATGCCATAAAGAGACATCAAACAATAATAAAAATTGCTGAATTAAATAAAAAAAATATAGTGGCACAAGGTTTCAGGCATTCTAGAAGAGCGGGGGAGGAAAGAAGACAATGGGCAATAGCTATAAGAAGTAATTTGGAGGAGGAGATAGAGGTTAGGAGTAATATAATTTATAATATAGGGGGGGGGGGGTGTGGGCGGGTAGAGGGGTAGAAAAGGGGTAGAATGTGAAAAATATAAAAAGATGATATAGGGATAGAATAAAATAGAAACAAGAGAAATAGAAAATTGGCAATAGAGGAAATAAAAATTATGGCAATTCAATTAGGTAGAAAATGGAAAGAGGAGAAGATAGGGGATATAAGCTACCTTAAAAAACCAAGTAACATAAAAAAATATTTTAATAAAATATACGATTCAAAGTGCACTACAAGAGCACAAGAAAAATCTAACAATAATGTATAGTTACCTTTACTAGAATATAAGGGGAGTGGAAAAACTCACCCATAAAAAAGAGGTTAACAAGATTGTTTATTTGGATAAACCACCTCTAATAATGTTAACAAAACCAATGGTAGAGCAGGAGCTATTAGACAAATATAAAGAAATCTTGGGATTTGAAAATACTTATTCTAATCAAAATAGTAAGATATGGCTCTTCTAGAGGTGTCAACAGGGCAGGGATGGCCAGGCCCGGCATGAGGCACGGCACGGTTTGGCCGTGTCTGGGCCAGCCCAGTACGGGAATATTCCGTGCCCGGGTAAGGCACGACATGTGTCGTGCCGTGCCAAGGCCAACCGGGCCTCGTGCCGTGCCTGACCCGACATGGTTCGGTGGCTGGTAGCACGACCCTTACTCACAGTCGGGGTCACCTTTCACACCTAGCCTGGCATCCCGGACCCTTAGTCTCGCACCCTCATGAGTCACGGGTCACGGTGGGTTCACAGTGACTCGAGACACTCGGGCCAACGGCAAGCCCTAAGCATCTCGTTCCCCTTCCCGCAAAAAAGACAGTGGGTCGAATCCAATCAGACCCGACCCGTGGTCCCCCGACTCGACCCGATTCCCCCCCACCAACGGGCAAAAAAAAATTGTAGCCGTTGGATCTCGCCTCCAATGTCTAGGGGGAAGAATCCAACGGCCCTTAATGATTTTGCCCCCTAAAAAATTAAAAAATCAAAAAAAAATTACTTTTAAAAAATTTATTTTATTTAACCTATAGATTCCACCCCCCCCCCCCCTCTCTATAAAATTTATGTTTTTCATAAACATTTTCTCTCTCAAATCTCACATTTTCTCTCTCAAAAATCTTACTCCTCTTTCTCGAGACTCGGGAAGTCGGGATTTCATCATTTGGTTTTGATTTTCGGGAATCTCAACTTGGGTATTAAATTTTGAGCTAGACTGTGGTGCACTGTGCACTTGATCGATCTGACTGCTTTACAGGATAATTTATTTTAAGTTTTTTTTACTTTTTTTTCTCTCTCTCTCTTTCTCTAGTCTCTCTCTCTCTATACCTAAAATAGATAAATTTAAAATCTATCATCAAGTCTCTAAATAAGTGTCCTGATTAACAAAAATCCTAAAAAAAGACAAATACTAGTGAAACATATTTAAATTTAGAAAATGAAGATATTATACAGAGGTCTGAGGCTGCTGAAACTTTGGTTTCACCAGTCATCTAAACCCAAACTTCTGTAGTTTGGAATAATTTTAATTAAATAAAATAAAAAAATATTAGGGGTGAGGGAGAAGAAATGACACAGTGCAAATATTGTATGAGACTTTTAACATGTAAGAGTTCGTTTGTGACTGGGCACCTTAAGAGGCATGCCGAATTATGCACCAAAAAACATGGTCCATTAGATCCTAGGCAAACTCAACTTGGCACTGCATTTTTTGAGACTGAATCGAGTCCAGTCTCAATGTTTACTCCCTTCATATACTCCAGCAAGTTGGGTAGGGATGGCATGGCTAGACTTATCACATTGATGGGTCTTCCGATCAGATTTTCGGAAGATCCAAGGGTAGTGCGCATAATGCAGACATATTTTCAGCATGTTTATCGTAGGATTCCTAGGTCCACATCTAGGAATGACATACTTAAATTGTATAAGATAGAAAAACAAAAAATAATTAATGAATTTATAGCATATAGTGGAGTGGTGTCCGTGACGTCCGATATCTAGACAAATCACTATGAATCATCTTATGCATGTCTCACCAGCCACTATGTAGATTCTAACTGAACAATGAATAAAAAACATTTTAGGATTCTCTGAGATTCTTCATCCTCATGATGGCCCGGCTATTTTTGAGTGTATGATGAAAATCTTTCGTGAATATAAAATACAAAATAAAATTTTTAGTGTCACATTCGATAACGCATCTAATAATGGAGTAACGATTAACATGTTTGTTAGGAATATTAGAGGTACACCATTATGAAAGATTTTTCATGTTAGATGCATGTGTCACTTGATTAACCTGATTGTTCAAGCGGGTATGAAGGTATGTTCCTCCACGTTGGATAATATACGTAATACACTAAAATATATTCGCATTCCTCGCAGACAACAAGAGTTTGGTAGTCTCTATTTTTTTGCGAATCTTAAGAAGAAGAAATTCCAATCGGATGTGAGACATCATTGGAATTACACGTACCTGATGTTGGAATCATGTGTTGGATACGAACACGTGATATCCGACTACGTCAATAGTAAGAGTAACGAACTTATTATTGACGACAGTGACTGGGCTTCAAATATTTCATTTATGAAATTCATGAATATTTTTTATGACACAATGAACATGTGTTCGTCGGTTTATACGCCCACGACTTGCATTGTACTTCGTTGCATATGCAACATTAATAGCATGTTTAAGAAGTATCGAGCTGACCCGACACTAGCCATATGGTTGCAGAGATGAAAACCAAGTACTTGAAGTACTGGTCCACCGTTCCATCTCTTTATTGCCTCATTGCATGCATGGACCATAGGGTTAAGGTGGAAGGGGTAGAAAACACCCTAACTTACATTTCCTCATGCATGAACCTGGTAGAGCCACCTGAATGATTCATTCACGAGAAGTTGATTGACCTGTTCACATAGTACGATACTAGGTATTGTGGTGGTAGTAGTGAGACTGTGATTACGGACATGGATACCTTGTTCAGAGATGATGATTTTTCCATTCAGCTAGCGAGGCGGAAACGTAGGGGTGGACCATAACATATAACGAGCTTTCTCGGTAATTAGATACCGATTACTGCTCAATCCTATCACATTCTGATACTAAGAATCTTGATATATTATAGTGGTGGAAATCATATGAGTCCACCTTTCCCATGCTATCTAGGATGACACGAGATCTACTGACTCCTCCAGTGTCAAGTGTAGCATCGGAGTCTGCTTTTTCTGTTGCAGTGAATATGATTTCGGATAGGAGATTAATATTACGTCCAGATATTGTTGAGGTCTTGGCTTGTTTGAAGGATTGGAAGGATTTGAGATTTAGCATCCATGATCGTGCTGGAGCTAGGACTGGGACAGGGACTGCAGCCGCATTTACTTCGAAAGCAGAGTAGTTGATTACTGATGATGATGATCCATATGATACTTATCTTGATGTTGCGGTTGATGATGCTCATGATATGTCGATTGACGATTGATGATGATCTACTGCTTTTTGATTTCGATATTTTCTTTTTTATTGATTGTATGCTTTATTTATACGTTACGGTGAAACTTTAATTTGTTTGGTTCGGACCTACGGTATCTAATGGCTGATTGGTCATTTCTCATTTGGTTTACTTATGTTTTTTTACTTTTTAATTTTTTTTTAATAAAATTTATTGATTTATTTTTTTTTGTTTTATTTATTCATTTAAAAATTTATAACTCCTTTATTTAATTCTAATAAATTATAATCTAATTTTAATTTACATTATGAAAAAAATTTTAACTTTGTAAATTTAATAAATTTTAAACAATTTTCATTTTATAAATTTATTATATTATACATTATCTATAATTTTATATATAATTTAATATTGTATATAAATAATCTAAAATATAAAACTATAAAATTTTAAAAAAAAAAATTTGCCGGGCCGGTTGGCCCGTACGACCAATTTAGGCCAGACCGGGCCCGACCCGGATCGATTTGGCATGCTGTTCTGGGCTAGCTTTTATAAACCGTGCTTGGTCAGGCACGGCATGGTACAGTAACCATGACGTGCCAGGCCCGGCACGGAAGCACGGGCCGTGCTCTAAAAAACGGGCCGGGCCGTTCCGACCCGGCCCGTTTGCTACCTCTAGGCTCTTCTAGAAAAGCAAGTTAAATATAATAATAAGGGAAGAAATAGTGCAAATTATTAATTTTAGTTTCGATAAAGAGGAAAAAGAAATCACATCGGTAGTATATGTGAAATATACCAGGGAAGTAAGAAAAGAGCTATGGAGCGGAATGGAAAAAGTAGCAATAAAGATTTAGCCATGGATAATTGACGGAGATTTTAACATCATAAAAAATATTAAAGAGAAAAAGGACGAAAATTACCTAATGCAAAAGCTGTCTCCCATTTCAATGAGGCTATAAAAAAGTCGAACCTAATAGAGGCCAACTTCTTAGTCTTGTAATATACTTGGTCCAACAACTAGAAGCACAAAGGCACTATATCGGCTAGATTAGATAGAGTACTATATAATATAAAATGGGTAGAAAGGTTTGGCTCCATGAAAGTTAAACACCTAAATAGAACTTGTTCTGACCACAACCCAATATTGATATCTATAGAAAAAACTACAAATAAGGAAGGCTCTTTCAAATTTAAAAATGCATGGTGTCTCCATCATGCCTTCAAGGATATAGTAGAGGAATCCTGGAAATAAATTTCTATAGGAAATCAAATGCAAAGCCTCAATCTAAAACTAACTAGATTCAAAAACATGTTTAATAAAATGGAATAAAGAAAGATTTGGAGACACAAAAATATAAAAGAAATGGAGGAGGAAGTATAAAAGAGAGAATAGGAATATGTTGAAAATCACAGTGAGGATAGTAGGAGGAAGCTTAGAAAGGTTCAGCTGAATTAAAATTAAAATTACAAATGGAAGAGGTTTTTTGCAAATAAAAATCAAAAATAAAATGGCTAAAAGAAGGAGATAAGAACACTAAATTTTCTCAAATGATAGCAAATGTGAAAACTAAAAGCAAAGAATAAAAGATATAAAAATAATTCAGATGAATGGATAGAAATAGAAATCGAAATAATGAATTATTTTGAAAGTTTCTTTGAAAACCAGCTATGTGAAGAAAGTAGTCATAGGGGTAATAGCCTTATACAAAACATATAAAGAAGAGTCTCGAAAGAAGACATTAATGAACTCATGAAATTCCTAGATGAGGAAGAACTTAAAACAAAAGTTTTTTGTATGGACAAAAATAGTGTACCCGGTCAAGATGGGTGGAACAATGAGTTCTTCCAAGTATGCTGGCAAACTATAAAAGAAGACATGTTAAAAGCTATATCATAGATCTTCTATGGTGCAAATATAGACAAGAAATGGGAAAACTCTTACATGGTACTCATTCCTAAAATAGACAACCCTCAAAAAGGAGGAACTTAAGACCAATTAGGGTGTGTAATTCAACTTACAATATCTTGGCTAAAATATTACAAAATAGATTAGCAAACATTCTTCCTAAAATTATCTCAAAGGAGCAAACATGATTCATTAAAAAATAGATTGATAATGGAAAATATCAGCCTGGAAAAAGATATGATTAGAGAAATAGGAACGAAAATAAGTGATCACAATGTTAAATAAAATTAGATTTAGTTAAAGCATTTGACAAAGTAGAGTGGGATATTCTTTGTTACACCATGAGAAAGATGGACTTTGCAGAAGCCAGGATTAATATGATTTATAGATGCATATCAAGTATATCATTAAAAATACTCGTAAATGGAGAGCTAGGGGGAGAGATAAAACCATTTAGAGGGCTTAAGCAAGGAGACCCTCTCTTTCCTTAACTCTTACATATTTATTTATAACTCCTTATTGTAAACATAAAGAAGAAAATGAGGACAGGGAGGATTGGCATATCCAGGCAACCCATAACACACCTTTGGTGGGTTATTTGGCATATGCATATGATGTGATGATCTTAACTAATGGAAGTAGCAAGTCGCTTCGCAGCCTAATGAAAGTGCTACAAATAATGGAAGAAGAAATGGATCAAAGCATAAATAAAAGAAAATATCATTATATGGTGGCAGCCAAAACCCCATTGAGCCTTAACCAAAGAATTAAAATTATAACAAGTTCTCACATAGAAAATGAGAAATAATATTTTTAGGTTGTCCAATATATGAAGGCAGATTAAGGGTGAAATATTTGGATTTCTTGCTGGCCAAAATAAAAAAAATGCTAATTGGAAGATAGAAATGCTAAGCATGGGAGAAAGGATAACATTAATAGGACACATGCTACAGAGAATGCTAATGCATAATTAATTGATTATCCACCCTGCTTCCACATACCTTATTTGGCGAAAAAAAATCGAAGGCTGTATGAAAGGAAGGCCCAAGACGTAGATTCTCTGATAAGGAAAATTAAAAAAAAATTTACATTGTTTTTAGCAAAGCATGTAATAGTTTGGATCATCCTTAGGATGTACATGATTTTTTGATAGTGCTTTTTATTACTTATCAAATAAAAATGATTATCCACCTCCCAAAATCACAAATAAAAAAAATGAAAAGAACTGGCTCAATTTCTTTGGGGAAAGAAAGATGGAAAATACAAAATGCATTGGAAAAAATAGAAGGAATTATGCTATCCAAAATAGGAGACAATGATGCGTTTTGTCAATTTAAATGAATTGGAAAATGCATGGCCATGCAAAAGATAGTGGAGATTAAAATAAAATGACAGCATATGGGCTGAATTAATGAGAGCCAAATATTGTATAAAGGATGTCATTAATATAGAAAATAAAATAAAGGAAAGAATCACAGGTATGAAAACATATGCTGAAACAGGGGGAGCTAGTGGAATAAAACTCCAAATTGATCAAAAATGGATGGAAATGGACACTCAACATGGATGAATGTTTCGCACTTAGGTCCATTAAAGACGAAGTGAGAAATATGAGAGAAGATTAGACTTTATTCAAATGGGCTTGGAATAACAAAAATCCACAGAAAATCAACACTTATAATGTGGAGAGTTCTCTTGAATACAATCCCGATATATGCTAACATAAGAAAGAAAGACATTCCATTAGCATCAAGATGCTATTGTTGCTTACAGAAGATAGAGTCTGTGGACCACTTGTTCTCATAAGGTCAAATAGTGGCATAAATTTGGAAAAAGGCTAGAAATGGAAATGCAAATAAAATACTATTGCTTCTTATTAAAACATAGGCTCCGAAAATGGAGCAGAACACATAAATTGTATAGTGTACAGAAATGGATCAAAAATAACATCTCACCTATTGTGGTTTGGTGCATTTGGAAATCTAGAAATGATAGAAGATTTGAGGGCCATAGAATGAACATAGAGACTGTCTAGAAAGACATAAAAGAAGAAACTCATAGGTAGACTCAGAAATAATTCAAATCTCTATGTTAGAAAGGGACTCACTGAAATGTTGAAAAATAACAATGACAAAATTAAAACCCCACAAAATTATAAGTGTAAAGTAGGAAAAACCCCAGAGAGGGAGGGTATCCCCGAACATAGATGGCAGCTTTGATAGGGATATAGAAGCAGGAGGGAGGAGCTTTAAGGGACTCAATAGGAAAGCTTAAATTTGCTTTCATTGGGAGCTATAAAGCTACATCAGCAATTTATGTTAATATTCTAGCTCTAATGGATGGATTACCAGCATGTGAAGAAAGAAGGTTCATAGATGTTGATATACAAATGGATTTAAAAATAGTGGTAGAGCTATTAAATAAAAAGAGAACTATGTGGAGATATGAAGAGGAAATAAAGGCCATTGGTCACATAGTGGGAACCTTGAATGCTTCTATTAAATAGATATACAAGGAAGCAAATGCACTGCAGATAAATTAGCAAAAGAATGAAAAAAGAAAGCTTATAAGGAATATACCGAAGAATCCCTCCTGGACAAATATAAAGGTATTATAAGGTTGGAGAATAGAGAATGCCCATACATAAGGAGGAATAAAACCTAAAAGGGGAGGTACATTAATAGGAAAATAGATGGTAAAAAAGGAATTGGCATAAAGAAAAAAGTTATCTTCTATTAGATTGAGTATATGCATGTTTAAAGCTAGAACACATAGAAGGCAAAGAAAGAGGGAAAGTGAGGACACTCAAAATGAGCATGCAAAGAAGGCATGAGCAATAGCCTAAATAACAACTAAAGGAGTTGAAACGGTTAAAGTGGAAAGGGTAAGAGATATATTATTGTTGCTATTCTAAAATTATTTCGTAGGAAGTTAGATAGAAAAGATCAGGGCACCAAAGAAATGGAGGAACACCCCCAATGAAGAGAGCTTCTAGGAGTTGCAGAGAAAACAACAGCAACAACCATATTAGAGACCTTGTTTTATCGAGTTATGGCACAAATGTAGAACACAAGTAGAGCAAAGCTATAGTGGAAATTAAGCAAGACAGTGGTGGGAACAAGCAATAAAGAGAAAGAATCTCTGGCAATAAAGTTTAGTAGTAAATGCATGGAGAGGAAATGCTAAAAACATATCAAGATGGAACAGAACAACCTTTAGCAAAGGTAGATTTAAAGGCTTAAAAATAGGAAAAGAAAGAAGGAAGAAATTAGAGAAGGTGGAAAAGCTGAAGATATAAAAAATCTAGCCTGTCTTTGACTATTTGTAGAGTTTAATATTGCTTATAAATATTGAGGAAAAAGGGAGAAACAAGGGATAAAGGGTATACTATTATGAATGGATGGTTAGTTTGTTAATTTGTTATTTTTCCTTTGTTACAAAAAAAGGATATGGCTTCAAGAAGGGTATAAAATATCAAGGATAGCTGAGACATGCTTGAAGGCTTGAAAAATAGAAGAATAAAGAAGGGTGAATCAAAAAAGGAGGAAAAGTTAAAGATATAGAAATCTAGGATGTCCTTTTCTATTCTATCTATTTGTATAGGATACTCTAGCTAGTAAAACATTGAGGGAAAGGGATAAACAAGAGATAAAGAGTAGAAAATTATGGGATTATGATGGATGGTTGGTTGTGGTTGGTTTGGTTTCTTTGTTTTTTTCTAGCGGATAGAGGAAAGGAGTCTAGTAAGGGTAGCTTAAAAAGTTCTATAATAAAATGCATGAAGAGGAGCTATCTAGCAAGGTAGCAAAGAACAGAGAGAGATAATAGGCAGTAAAAGTAGTTGAGAAACAAACAACAAAAATAGATAAGATATAAAGCATATCAGGAATGTTTGTTAGGATAGAAGATATACAAAATGCCTGGAAAGAAGAGGCTTCTACAATCTGAAAGAGCATGGAATTAATAATAGATTTTTTTATTTTTTTGTGGGGTGTACTAGGAGTAATGGGTGATACATATGGCTAATGTATCAATGGTATTATTCTACCTAAAGGGAGGGTCTTTATATTATTTTAAAAACATTAAAAAAAGAGAAAGAATAAACAGATGAAGTAGAAGAATGAGAAGAAGAAGCAAATAAGAAGAAGCAAATAAGAAGAAGCAAATAAGAAGAGGAAGAAAAAGAAGAAGGAGAAGAAGAAGAACAACAAAAAGAAGAAGAAGAGGAAGTGAAAGAAGAAGAAAAAGAAGAATTAGTAGAAGAAGAACAAGTAGAAGAAAAAAAAAGTGGAGGAAGAAGATGGAGGAGAGGAAGAAAAAGATGAAGAAGTATAAGAAATAGTAGAAAAAGACAATGTAGTACTAGATGAAGAAAAAGAAAAATAATAAGAATAAGAATAAGAGAATGAATAATAATAAGAAGAAAAGGAAGCAAATGAAGAAGAAGAAGAATAATAATAATAATAATAATAATAATAATAATAGGAAGAAGCAGGAGGAGGAGGTAGATGAATAGAAGAACAAAAGGTAAAAGAAGAAGAAGAAGAATATTAGAAGGAGAAGAATAATAATAATAATAATAATAATAAGGAGAAGATGAAGAAGAAGAAGAATAATAATAATAATTATTATTATTATTATACTAATAATAATAATAATAATAATAATAATAATAATAATATGAATAATAATAATACTAATAATAATAATGAGTAGAAATAGAAGAAGAAGAAGAAGAAGTTGAAGAAGAAGAAGAAAACAAAGAAGAAAAATAAGAAGAAGAAGATTAAGAATAAGAATAAGATTAAGATTAAGAAAAAGAATAAGAATAGAAAGAAAAAGAAAAAGAATAGAAAGAAAAAGAAGAAGAAGAAGAATAATAATAATAATAATAATAATATGATTAAAAAAAAGAGGAAGAAGAAGAAGAAGAAGAAGAAGAAGAAAAAGAGGAAGAAGAAGTAGTGGTTGTAGAAGATGAAAAATAAAAAAGTATAAGAAAAAAAAAGAGAAGAAGCTGAAGAAGAAAAAGTAGTAGAAGTAAAAGAAGAAATTGAAGAAGAATTTAAAGATTAAGAAAAAGATTAAGAAGTTGAAAAAAAAAGAATAAAAAAAACATTTCGCATTTTTGCTTTTTTTTTCAAAACATTTTAGAGTGCTAGTTATTGAGAGAAAAAGTTTTGTAAATAGAGAAAATGCAGGTTTTTTTAAAATATTTCAGCATTAGATGCTTCAAAACTTTAGATTTAAGCAAGAAATCATTTCCTATAACATTCAAAGATGGAATATCAAATCCATTTGAAAATTTTTTTTAAAAAACATGAAATATCTCTTCTATTTGTTTTTCAAAAAAACCAAATAGAATTTTTCATTAAACATCTATAAAATGCCCTAATCCATATATTTGCACAAGGAAGGCCTCCATTATCATAAATTCACAACTTCTTGGGGGTATTAAAGCTCAGAGAGAAGTTAAAAGTAAGCGCCCTAGACTACAAAAATTCTTTTGTTCTTTGCTCAAACATTATAGATTTCTTCTATTTGTGGGTAATAGGTCATGAAGGGTTCAAGTGACCCAATGAAGGTATTTAAGTGGATGAGAAATTTCAAACTTAATGAAGGTTATCCTCTAACCCCAAAATGGGTAAATCTTCCAAACCTACCTTTCCATTTTTTTCACAAAGATCTACTTCACCGTATATCCTCATACCTTAGCTCTCTCATTCAGATGGACAAAAGCACAAGTTCCTTCTCTAGGCCAAGCAAGGAAAGGATCTGTATTGAAATGGATATATCTATTGCTCTACCAACTACAATTAATATCTCAAGCGAAGATAAATGAACCCACTTACACAATTTTTTATAAACCTTAGGTCACTCAGAGGGAATATGTAGAGGGAAATCATTTTTAATGTTTTAACAAGTAAGATAAAGAGGCTTAAGGCTAAACTAAAATGCTAAATAATGAAAAATTTGGGAACATGAATCTAAGGATTAAAGAGGTAGAAGTAGTGATAGAGAAAAAACATGCACTAGAAGAATAAGAGAATGAAGTTAACTTGATTACTCATGATGAGGCACAAGAAAATCTCAAACTAAAGCTTGCAATGGAGGAAGCATTTCTCAATTAAAAAGCAAAGCTTAGATGGATGAAAGAGGGTAACTGAAATACAATTTTTTTTTCATAGAGCTAATTAGTTGAAAATGCACGAAAGGTGAATCCATGGAATTAAAGATGAAAGGCAAAACTTGAAAATATTTCATAGGCAAATTCATGGAAACAAAATTTGGAACTCTAAATCCTACCCAACGAAGCCAAAAGAGATGCTTAATCAATTCCCTCACTAAATTTTGAATGAACAAAATGATAGGCTCTTATCCCCTTTAGTTGAAGAGGAGATAAAAGAATCTTAATTTGTATTGAAAGAGACAAGCACGAGAGGTCCAGATGATATGATTGTAGTGTTCTTTTAATATTTTTGGAATATTTTCAAACATGATATAATCCAAGTAGATTTTTCTTCTGTCGGTTTGATATGCCCAAATCATGAACAAGCCCTCTTACCCATCTTTTACCAAAGAAGTATAATCCACATTCAAGTGATGATTTCAGCCTATTAGCCTTTATAACATTTCATACAAAATTATTGCAAAATTACTTGCAAATAGATTAGAGGTTATTCTTCCTAACATGATATCGACAAAACAATTAGCATATCTAAGAGGTAGAAATATCATGGAAAATATTTCATTGGTACTAGAGATGTTACATTATATATGAAAGTAAAATAGATGCTATAACATCTTTGTCAAAATGGATATTGCTAAGGCATTTGATAATATCTCATGGAGCATCTTATGTCACACAATGAGAAGATTTGGATTGGTAGAAAATGGGATTGACATGATAAATAGATGCATAAAAAATTATTGGTTCTCTATCGTTGTCAATGGATCCATTTATGAATAAATCAAATACTCAAAAGGATTAAGGCAATGAGATCCTATTTCTTCCCCACTATTTATCATATTTGCCAAAATATTTTTAAAAATATCTCAAAAATAATGAAAAAAAGGAAAATCAATTACTCTATTCATACATTGAATACTTCGGCTATTACTCATTAAGCATTTGTAGATGACATAATGATTTTTAGTAATGGAATAAGTCAAGATACTTTGAAAAAGTTCATAGCTTTCTTTGAGAATTTTGAAGAACAAATAGTTAATGGGTGAATAAAGGAAAATGTTTCTTTATAATGACTTTTCTAGAACCAAGAAAATCAAGAAGAATACTAGAAGGATAACAAGATAGAAAGAGATGTAACTAATGAAAATTATCTTAGATGTTGAATTTTTATAGGAAGAAGAAAAGATGTATTCTTTGAACCATTAATAAGTAGGCTTGATTTCAAAATAGTTGGATGGATGGAAAAGATTTTCAAAATGTCTATGAGTATCAATCTTCTAACTCTCATGCTCCAAAATATGCCATAAATACTTATAGTAGTGGAAGCATCCAAGAATGAAATAAATGAATTGGAAAACAAATTTGCAAACTTTCTCTGTGGAAAAAAGGAATGAAAGAAATATCTTTATTGGATCAAATGGAAGAAGATATGTGCTCCACTAGATGAAGGTAGATTATGTTTTAGAAGATAATCTACAATCTCCAAATTATGCACTTGCAAAATGTGTTGGAAAATACGGAAAAAACAGAGGTTTTGGGCTAGCTTTATGAACAAGAAATATTGCATAACATCAAATATAGAAGAAGCAAAAATCACAATAAACTCCTTTTTAATTTGGAGAAGAATAACAAAGAGCAGATCTTTCATAATAAAAAATAGCTTGTATATGGATAATGAATGGATATGGAAAACTTCACCAGATGGTTCATTCTCATGAAAATTGGCTAAAAAAATAATTAGAAGGCATAACATGAGGATATCTTCTCAAAAATATGGGTGAAATATGTCTACCTAAAAATATCACTCTTCATATGGAAAGTTATAAAGAATACCATTCCAATTGATAGCATTGTCTAAAGAAAAGGTATAAATATCATATCTAGATGCTCGCGTTGCTTTAAATCGGTGGAACCAATCTATCATCTCTTTTCTTATGGAAAAATAGCTACTCATAGTTGGGAATACTTTAGAAAAATAAATCAAATAAAGTATATAGATTTATCTTTTCAAGCTTGGTTAACTAATTAGCTATCATTTCTAAATAATTCACCAATTGAATCCTGGTTACAATGGACACTACATGTAGTGATTCCTTGATACTTATGGAAAGCAAAAAATAATTTCATCCATAATGCTCATATGATGGATAAAAACATAATTATTTCAAACATCATAAAAACATCTCAAATTTCTACTATCCATACAATATATACTCATGAAAAAGATTGAGATGACTTCATTATCAACATGTTTGCAATAAAGATATCAATAAAGTTAGTAAATATACCTATATTAATCTCTTGAGAAAAACATACCAATGATTTTACTAAACTTAATACATATAGGAGCTATATGGGTAAATCATGGTAGGGTGAGTAAGAGTATTGAGGGATGAAAATGGATTCATAGTTTTTGGATGTGCACAATCTTTGAAAGCTTCATCAATACTAAAGTAGAATTAATGGTAGTTCTCAAGGGGCTAAGAGATTGCACACTCAAAAGAATAAATATATCAATATTCAAGTGGACTCATTTTGACTATTTCATCTAGCAGCAAACTCTACTTGCCATTTGTAGGTCAAGAGAGAAATTCTAGAAATAAAAAAGCTCTTAGTTGATCTCCATGGTTCAAACTCACACATTTATGATGTGGCCAATAAATTAGGGGACAAGCTTGCTAACTTGGGTAGGGGAAAATTTGATAACTTCTTTGACAGGGTAATCCCTCAACATATCTCAAAAATAATAGCAAAGGATTGGAAAAGCATTCCAAATATTAGATGACAAAAAGGAAATACAAAACAATAGAAAGAAAATCAATAGATACACAAAATGGAAAAGACTTGGGTTTTAGGAAAATATGTAAAAGTTATAGTTTGAGTTTGGTTTGTTAGTTGATTTGACTCATGTTTGTTTTCTTCTTCTTCTTCATTTTATTCATCATCATCATCAACATTTTGATCTTCAACTTTTTTTAATATTCCTTTTCTTCTTTGAGTTCTTCTTCTTTATCTTCATAATCATCACCATCATCATCATTTTCTTCTTCTTTTTAAAATTCTTTATAATATTCTTCTTTCATTTATTTATTTATTTATTATAATTATTATTATTAGTATTCTTCTTCATCTACTTTTTCTTATTATTTTTATACTTCTTCTTCTTCCTATTATTCTTCTAATTCTTGTTGTTCATATTCATCATCATCTTCTTCATCGTCTTCTTCTCCATCTTCATCTTTTTCCTCTTCTACTACTCCTTCTACTTTTTCTTATTCTTCTTTTATTTCTTCTTTTTTTCTTCTATTTCTTCTTATTTTTATTTATCTTCTACTTCTTCTTCATCTTCTTCATCTTCTTCCTCTTCTTTATCTTTATTCTAATCATCTTCTTATTCTTCTTCTATAACTAATTTTTTTTCTTCCTATTCTTCTTCTTCCTCTTCATAGTTTTCTTTGAGTTCATTTTCTTTCTCTTCCTCCTCTTCCTCCTCCTCTTCTTCTTATTTTTCTTCTTCATAGTCTTATTCTTCCTTTTCTTTTTCTTCCACTTATTATTATTATTATTTTACTAGTTCTTAATATTATTCTTCTTTTTATTTTTCCACTTTTTCCTCGACTTTTTACACATCATCATCTTATTTTTCATCTTTTTCCTCTTTTTCTTCTTCTTCTTCTTCATGTTCTTCCTCATTATTTTCTTCTTCTTGTTCGTTTTTCTTTTTTATTCTTCCAATTATTGTTATTCTTCTTCTTATACTTCCACTTTATCTTTTTTTTGTTCTTCCACTTCTTCTTCTTCTTCTTCCTCAAAGTATCATTCTTCATTCTCTTCTTCTTCTTTTACTTCCTGCTCTTATTCTAATTGTTCTTATTCTTTTTTCTTTTTTATTCTTCCTCATATTTTTATTTTTGCTGTTTTTCTTCTTTTTACTCCTCATCTCCATTTTCTGTCTTCTTTTTCTATTTCTTATTCTTCATATTTTTCTGATTCTTCTTTATCTTATTCTTCTTGTTCATCTTCCACTTCATCTTTTTGTTATTCTTATTCCTCTTCTTGTACTTCTTTATCATCATCTTTTTTTCATATTCTCAAACTTCTTTGTGTTTCTCTTCTTATTTTTCTTCTTTTCTAGTTCCAATTTTTATTATTCTTCTCCTATCACTTATTTTTCTTATTCTTTTTTTACTTCATCTTATTTCTCTTTTTTTATTCATCTTTTTTCTCTTCTTCTTCTACTTCCTTATCTTATTGTTGATATTTTTCCTCATCTTTTTCTTTTTCTTTTCTTCATGTTCTTTTTCTTTTTCTTTGTCTTCATCTTCATTTTTTTCTTCTTCGTCTTGTTTCTTTACTTCTTATTTTTCTTCTTCCTATTCTTCTACTTCTTCTTCTATTGAATTTTCTTCATCTTGTTCTTCCAATTTTAGTTCTCCTTATTCTTTTCATTCCACTTCTTATTATTCTTCTTTTTACTTCATCCTCATATACTTTTTATTATTGTTCTTCTTTATATTCATCCATATATTATTCGTTTTTTATTCAATTTCTTTTTTTTATTGTTTTTCTTCATAATTATTTTCTTCTTCTTCTTTTTCTTTTTCTTCTTTTTATTCTTTTTTTTATCTTCTTCCTCTTCCACTACTACTACTACTACTACTTCTTCTTCTTATTCTTCTTCTTACACCTCTTGTTCTTCTACTTCTTAATCTACTTCTTTTTATTATTATTATATTTCTTTTTCTTCTTCTTTTTCATATTCTTTTTCTTATTCTTTTTCTTATTCTTCTAATTCTTCCACTTTTTATTCTTATTTCACTGATTCTTCTTTCTCTTCCTCCTCTTTTTTTTCTACTTCCTTTTCTTATTCTTATTATTCTTTTTTTTTCTTCTTCTCCTTCATCTTCTTCTTATTCTTCTTTTTCATCATCTTCTTCTTATGCTTCTTCCTTATTTTGTTATTGTTTTATTTCTTCCTTCATCTTCCTCTTCTTCTTCTTGTTCTTTTTCCTCCTCCTCTTCTTCTTCTTCTTCTTATTCTTCTTATTCTTCTTTTAATTCTTCTTCTTCTTCTTCTTCTCCTTCCTCTTCTCATTCTTCTTCTTCTTCTTCTTCTTCTTCTTTTTTCTTTTTTTTCTTGATATACTTCCTCCTCTTCTTCTTTGTCTACTTCTTCTTACTCTTCTTATTTTTCTATATTTTTTTCCTCATCTTATTATTCTTATTAGTCATCATCATCATCATCTTTTTCTTACTGTTTTTATTATTATTCTTCTTTAACTTCTTTTATTTCATCTTGTTCTGCCTTCTCTTCGTCTTCTTATTCTTTTTCTACCTCTTGTTCTTATTATTCTTCTTCCACTTCTTCTACTTTTACCATTTATATACTTATGCTTTTCTTCTATTTATTATTATTTTTATTTTTCTACTTCTACTTTTCTTCATCTTCATCTTTTTCTTCCTATTTGTAAGCTTTTTATTATATTTCTACTTCTATTTTTTTTCCTCTTATACATTTTAGTCTTCCGCTTCTTCTTCTTGTTCTTGTCTTATTTTTTTTCGTCTTCTTCTTCTTGTGCTTCTTCCTCTTCTTTATCTTATTCTTGTTCCTCTTCTTTGTCATCTTTTCTTATTTTTCTTCTTCTTTTTTTTTCTTCTTCTATTTCTTATTTACCTGCTTTTTATTCTTATCTTCTTCATCCTAGTATTATTATTATTATTCTTCTTCTTCTTCCTCTACCTCTTCTTGTTCTTTATTATTTTTTCTTTTTCTTTTTCTTTTTCTTTTTCTTCTTTTTCTTCTTTTTCTTCTTTTTCTTCTACTTTTTTTGATTATTTTACTTATTTTCTTTCACTTATTATTATTATTATTCTTTTCTTATTTTTCTTCATATTCTTTCTCTTCTTCTTCTTCTTAATCATTCTTTTCTTTTTCTTCTTTTGCTCCTCTTCTTTTTCTTCTTCTTCTTTTTCTCAATCATCATCATCATCATTATTTTCTTTTTCTTTCTCTTTTTCTTCTTCCTCCTTTTATAATTTTTTTATTTCTCTTCTTATTCATCATCTTCTTTTTCTTCTTCCTCCTCTTCTTCTTTTTCTTCTTTATATTCCTCTTCTTCTTGTTCTTATTTCACTTCATCTTCATATTATTTTTCTTCTTACTCTTCTTCTTCTTCTTTAACTTTTTCTTTTTCTCTTCCTATTCTTCTTATTCTATCTATTCCTCTTCTTGTAATTTCACATTTTCCTCCTCCTACTACTCCTCCTCCTACTCTTCCTTTACTATTTCTTCTTCCTCTTCTTCTTTTTTTTTTACCCTTTATCTCATTCTTCTTTTTCTTTCCATCTGTCTTCTTCTTCTTCTTCTTCTTCTACTTCTTTTTCCACTTCTTCCTCATTTTCTTCTTTTATTCATATTCTTCTTCTTTTTGTTCTTCTTTTTCTTCATCTCCTTTTTCTTCTTCTCCTTCATATTCTTCTTCTTCTTCTTCTTCTTCTTCTTTATCTTATTCTTCTAATAATTCTATTTTACTTTTTTTTTCTTCTTATTCTTACACTTCTAGTTCTTTTTATATTCCTAATATTCTTTTCTTTTTTACTTATTCTTCTTCCTTTTCTAGTTCTTTTTATATTTTTACTCTTCTTTTTATTATTATTCTTCTTCTTCTACTCCTTCTTTTTCTTATTTCTCTTCTTCTTCTTTTTCCTCTTCCTATTATTATTCTTTTTTATTCTTTTCCTCCTCATCCTCCACCTCCACAACTTCATCTACTTTTTCTTCCAAGTCTTTATCTTCTTATTTTTGTTCAACTTCTTCTACTTCTTCTACTTCCACTTTTGCTTCTTCTTCTTCTTCCTCATCATCATCATCAGCATCTTATTATTATTATTATTATTATTATTATTCTTATTATTATTATTACTATTATTATTATTCTTCTTCTTATTATTCTTCTTCTTCCTCCTCAACTTCCTCCTCCTCCTACTCTTCTTATTTTTGATCTTTTTAATCTTTTCCTTCTTCCTCTTTTTCTCTTCTTCTTCATCTACTTCATCTTATTCACATTCTCCTTCATTTTTTTTTCTTCTTCTTTTTCATCTTCTTGCTTCTTATCAATCTTCTTCTTCTTTTTATTCTTATCCTTCTTTTTATTCTTATCCTTCTTCTTCTTGTTATTCTTCCTATCTTCATTATCTTATTCATCTAATTGTTATATTTCTTCTTCATTTTCTTTTTCATCTTGTTCCTTTTCTCATACTTTTATTTTTATGCTTCATGTTCTTCTTTTTATTCTTCTTCTTCCACTTCTTCTTCTTTTTCTACTTCTTCCTTTTTTCTTCTCCTTCTATTTATTACTCTTTTTCTTCTACTTCTTCT